>PVJC01007549.1:0-14831 GCA_004026665.1 Murina feae
GGGCCCAAGGAACAGTTTTACAAAGTGGTTAGAGGTTCAGTTTCTCATGTCATACTGCTGGGGGTTTAAGTCCCACCTTACCTACTTACTATCATCTGTGTTTCTGTGGGAACAATCTGTAACCTCCTAGAGCCTCAGTTTTCTCACCTGTAAAATGGAGCTTCTTAGACTTCAACCCTCACTAGCAATAGTGAACCCAGCAACATATCATCACAGGACCTTACATCAGCAGTAGCAAATCAAATCTATCAGAAGGATTATTTCACAGCCCCCACCCTGAGCACATACAGATAAGGAGCTGATCACATTCATTTGTAACAAATGGTTGTCACCATCGCAGGACCACCTCCACCTATTCCTTGTTGAGAGCCCTTCCTCTCAAGGGAACCCTAAATCAGCTATAGTCAGGCAGAGACTTAGAGCCAATACCAAGACACTGTCTTCCTTTCCTCCTTTCCTGGTTCCAATTCCTCCTACCTCCCTTGTCTACTCACCCCCCATGTTTACCAAGTTCTCATCAAGGATTAATTTATACTGGTTTGGGAACTTTCAGGGGCAACTGTGTCTTCTATCAGCAGCACTAGAAAGTAATTCTATCCTGAGAAGTCACACTGAGAGAGGAAATGAGGGGAACTGGCCTAGTAGGGCACAGACTCCTGGATGCTACACTCAACAGGGAAAAGGAATTTTCTATTTGGAGTCAGAGCTCTTTGCTGAGACCTCCCCTAGATCTTCCTGAGATTGGTGTGCTTTAAATTAATATTTTGTAGCTAATGTACTGAATAACAGAACCTGGATTCAAAGAATGAGGAAGAGAATCTAACAAGACAACATTTAACCCAGAAAAATAGAAGTTTCTGTACTAGATGATCACACTGAATTTGAGAGAAGCAATCCCGAGATCCTCACAGGTCTGATCGCCACCTACCCTGAAAGTATAAAATTCAGAGAAGAGAGGTATAGTCTGCTCTCTGGAAGAAAGGGCATCTGCATGAGAAAGTAGCATCGAGGCATGAGGATGAAGATCATAAAACCCAATCTGACCCAAAATACAGACTTGTAATGATAATTGAGTATGTTAGCATGATTTTAATCCCACTAGTCAGTGTTCGGTCAACAGAATTACTGCACAGTGTAATATGAATGTCCTCTGTGCTGAATCTATCTTTTTGGGTCTAGCAGTTCCACGACCCAAATACTTTCTGACTTAATGAATTAACATAAACTTCCTCAACCAGCAACACCAAGAGATGGCTGGTTAAGGATCTGAGTCCCAGCAAAATCTCTTGCTTCTATTATGAAAAATAATGACTGGATAATATAATTTACATTAACATATATACCTACACACACACACACACACACACACACACACACTAGCATATATGTAATGTTACACTCTGCACCAAAAATGTTCCCATTTCAGATAAGTTTCCAGACTATTTGTACTTGGACAAATATGTATTTTGATTTGTGGAATTCAAAGTATTCAGTCTTTTATAGAATTACATACTTTACAAACAATTCTTTCTAAAGTTCTAGAACTGAATGATAACCAAATTGGACTAGAGCTTTTACCTGTGATATAGGTGTGGTGGCTCACAAAAAAAAAAAAAATTCTTAAGAAATGGAAAAATGAAAGGTTAACGTCCGTGAAAGTGACAAGAGATGCAAACCATGTTGACAGAGCCCACATGGACATGATAGAGTTATGGACGTGGATTTAAACTAGAAGAGGTGGCAGATGATATTGATTCATTAAGGAGAAATAGACAAATTTCAGTGCAGGATCTGGAGTACAGGGGAAATAATGGGCCTTGGTGACTGATGACGTGAGAAAGGGGGAGAGGTGGTAGCAGGGGAAGCTGATAAGAGGAAGAGGCAATAACCCCCAAGACTGGATACTGACTGTCCCTGGTAACCAGAGAAAAAGGCAAATATAAACAAAGAGAGGTGAGTGACGATGCCTAGCACATTGGGGATCTGGAAACACTGGCAGATTGCTGCAGCACCGCCGTGGGTCAAAGTGGTAACTGGGGATCTGAGCTCGGCGGTGACGCGCGGCCCTCACGTGACCAGGAGCCTATGTCTGCCCAAGTCCCTCTCATCCTGGTCCTTTTTGCCAGTCCAGACACCGTCTGCCCTTTGGTCGAGGGGAAAAGCAGAAGGAAGTAAGTCCCCGCGGTCCTTTGAAATCGGTGTGAGTGTCAGTGCTGCCCAGTAAATCCCAGGGATCAGGATGGCAGAGAGTCCAAGCCTTTCCCTATGCCAGCCCCGCGCCCGCACTTCGGTGCAGAAAATGGTGGTTTTGGGGGTGGGGAGGTGAGTGGACCAACCCTGGGAGGGAGTCACAGACACTTAGATACAGTTCTAAATAATCCTCAGCTTCCACATCCCGCCTGAAAAGAAATGACGAGCACCGAAGGGTGGGAGTGGGGGGCACGAAGGACAAAGCTTGAGGTGAAGGGAGACATGGAGGGGGGTGGGGGTGCCTGGCTGAGGGGGGAGCAGAGCCGGCTGGCGCGGGGTTGACGGCTGGTGCCCAGAAAGGGGCGCGAGTGTCAGTCAGTCCTTCCTCCCTACCCACTCCCTTCCCCCTACCCTGTCTGGCGTCCGTCTGCAGGTCTGCAGGTCACAGCGAGAGAACTCCTGGGAGCAAACGGCCTGGAGAGGTCTGGGTCCGGGAAGGGGTGGGCCGGGGACCGCGGCGGGGTGCGAGGGAAGCCGCCGGTGGGAACCACGTCGCGGCGGAGTTCCCGCCCCGCCCCTGCCGCTGCGGGAGAGGCCCGGGGCAAGGCCTGCTGGGAAAATGGTGGGCTTTCGGGAAGGAGGGGGCGACCTGGGCGGGGTCCCGGGGGTCAAGGCCTCTCGGCCTGGTTAGGTGGGAGGACCTGGTCCCCGAATCAGGAAAAGGCAGCTTTTAGAAGCCAGGGCCGGGGTTTTGGTCCCGCCGCCAAATATGCTGACTCGACTGTCTTGCTTGTCTCTCCTGAATAACTGTGCTCACGAAGGCCATTCCCAACATGGACAGATCCTGCCAAGCAAACCAACAGCCGCAGGGCGTGCCCCAGGCGGACGAGGAGCAGCCTCAGGCGGAGCCCTCGCCCGAAGAGCCTCTCCCGGAGGAGCCTCGTCGGGAGGAGCCTTCTCCGGAGGAGCTTTCTACCGAGGAGCCGTCTTCGGAAGAGCAATCCTCCGAGGAGGAGTTCTTTCCGGAGGAGCTCCTTCCCGAGCTCCTTCCCGAGATGCTGGCGTGCGAGGGGCGCCCCCGAGAGGAGCGCCTTTCTGGGCCGGACCTGTTCGAGGCGCGCCCTCCCATGGAGCAGCCTCCTTGCGGGGTGGGAAAGCATAAGCTGGAAGAAGGAAGCTTTAAGGAAAGGCTGGCTCGCTCTCGCCCGCAATTTAAAGGGGACATACACGGCAGAAATTTGAGCAACGAGGAGATGATAAAGGTAGCAGAGGAGATGGAAGAGATGAAAAGAGTACGAAACAAATTGATGATCATGCACTGGAAGGCGAGACGGAACCGTCCTTATCCTATTTAATGTGTCTGGCCTTTAATGCTGGCTTGCCTAATTTCAGTATTGCCACTCGAATCCCTCTCGCCATCTTCATAATTTTAACTTTTTTTTTTTTGCATGGCTTTATTTAAGGTGTTTCGCTTGTAACTGGTGTAAAATTGGGCTTCCTTCCCCTCCCATCTGCAAGTCCCCCTATCAATCATGTGTCTCATCCATTTGCATGCAAAGATGGACATTATATATTGTGAAGTGAAAAAAGCAATTTTCAAAAAGTATATGTAGTATCCCATTTTTGTAAAAAATGTATATTTATATATTAATATGCAAAGTAAAACAAAGTATATACTTCAAAGGCTTAACAGTGGCTGTCTTTGTGGTAAGATAATAGGTGTTTGTTTTTCATTTTTGCTTTGTTGGAACTTCTCTTTTTTCAGGACGAACACATTTTACTTGTGTTGCAAAAAATTCCACATCCCAATATAATGGGGGAAATGTCAAGCAATTTATACACTATCACCTTATAAAGACAACATAGCACTTAAAAATACTGGTCAGAACTTTTAAAAAGTAAATCCCATGTTTCTTCTGAATCTCAGGCAGAAATATATATTTAAGGGGCAATCTTTTCCCATTTAAATAGAAGTATTACTTGACTCACAGGGCTGCTGTGGAACCAAATGACAGTAAAAATCACGTGAGCTGTGTGTTTTTTCCCCACCTGCAACATTTAGGATCCCAACCCCTAGAGCAAGCATGTCACATTCGCAGACAGGAAAGAGGGCTCACTTGCGCTCACAATTCCTGTGAGATTTCAAGTGAATGCCACATTTTATTCCTGCCCTGCTATTTTCTTTCTGTGGATATGTCTGCTAGGTACAGCTGCCCTTCTCTTGGGTCCTGCTCCTTTTATGACTCCCATCACTGGGTGCAAAGTCTCACTAATCACTCTGGAGTCCCTGCTGAACCAAAGTTGAACCATGTCTCCTACAAATATTCAGTGAATGCCCCTCCTCCAGCTTTAATATTATACTTACCCAGGTGGACACCATCCCAGTGCTGCTTAAACCTCAATGTCTTAAAGAACTCTTAGCAAAATAGTCCTTCCAATTTTTATTCTGAAAGCTTCCCTTTTCTCCACTGGACTCAGACATGAGTTCATTGGGTCCTGGCTAGGAAGCAAATTTGTGAGGCAGGCACAATGATGTGTGCTTGGAATTGGAACCTCCCTCCCAAATAATCTCCAATGATTTTGGTTTCAATTGCTTAATACTTGCTTTAGGCTGAGTTCTTTTCTGGCAGGCTGGCCTTAACAATTCAACTGACTTGCTCAACTCGTCTACACTAAAGAGGAAAGTAAGGCCCAAGCTTGGACTTTTCCTTTCTACCCCATCCATATCAACAAAAGTGCTTTGTAAATAGTTAAAACTTATATATATATATATATATATATATATATATATATATATATATATATATGACTTAAAACAGAATTCAGACCTGTAAAGAATTTTTGTGAATTTATTTGAGCCAAACTGTCGACATATGCCAGGAAGCAGAACCTCAATGAATTGAGAGAATGCTCCAGAGAATGGAAGGTTACATCTGTATTTATTCACAGCAAAGGAAAAGGATGTAGGTGAGTTATATGAAATTCATTGATGATAGATTAAGGAGGTAGGATAAAGCAAAGCAGGGAAACCCCTGGGATAGGGTAAAAAGTGAAATGATGGACATGTGCTTCTTTTACACAGATGGGTACAGGATCGTTTTACATAATTAACAGTTGACAATAATTAACTTGTTAACAATAACAATGAGGGAATGTCCTGGTGCCATTTGTTGTGCTCTAAGGGTGGGGGGTGGGGGGAAGGAAGTTACAAGTTACCCAGACATCTCCCAGGTACGTTATCTTAGAGGCAAGAAGGCAAATGGGCTCAGTAAAGATCTAAGTTGATCTTTGTCAGAGAAAATATCGGCCTAGGACATGACTACCCATTATAACCTGTTTATAGTTACAATATTTAATTTTCCCATCATCTTTTGTGGTTATTTTAGGTCTCTGAGTTTGCAAGACTGCCATGCAGGCCTCCCCTGAGCTTGTCAGGTTAGCATGTGGCTCCTTTCATCATATATATATGTCAAGCAATTTATACACTATCACCTTATAAAGACAACGATATGATATTATGATTCCTCTTTTAAACTACCTTTATAAAAACTATGATTTTGTTCTATTAATCCTGTTAATTCTAGACACACAGATGGTTGATAGTAATTTTTTAAAAGTATGACTTGGGCCCTGCCAGCATGGCTCAGTGGTTGAGCGTCCACTGGGCCTATGAACTGGAAAGTCAGGGTTCGATTTCCAGTCAGGGCACATGCCCGGGTTGTGGGCTTGATCCCTGGTGTGGGGCATGCAGGAGGCAGCCGATCAATGATTCTCTCTCATCATTGATGTTTCTATCCCTCTCTCTCTCCCTTCCTCTCTGAAATCAATAAAAATATATTTACAAAAAAGTATGAGTCATGAACCCTAATTTCTGTTTGACTAATAAGCTTCGGTGAGTGTTAACTTCTCCAGAAGGTATACTTTGCAGTTCCAAAAGGATCACAGTGGGGTGGAGGGATTGTTTTCCCTGATTTAACATTAAAATTGGTTATATATTTTATATATCAGTGTTTCCCTTATTAAAAATTCAGAGACCTGGGCTCTACCCCAGACCCACTAAATCTGCTTTTCTGTAAATTAGCACACAAATCACAGAGCCACTTCTGTATAAATATACTCCTGACTTAAAAAAAATGTTTTTATTGATTTTATAGAGAGAAGGGGAAGGGAGAGGGAAAGATAGAAACATCAATGAGTGAGAAACATCAATTGGCTGCCTCCTGCATGCCCTCTCCTAGGGATGGAGCCCGAAACTCAGGCATATGCCCTGACCAGAAATTGAATCGATGACCTCTCGGTTCATGGGTCGATGCTCAACCACTGAGCAACACCAGCTGGGCAATATACTCCTGATTTTAGTATAATAAACTATGACACAAATAGAAGAAAATACAGATGACTGTATCAAAATTAAAAGGGTGAAGGTCTTGTTCAAGCACATTTTAATTTTTATTATTTATTTTTAATATATTTTTATTGATTTCAGAGAGGAAGAGAGTGGGAGAGAGAGATAGAAACATCAATGATGAGAGAGAATCATTGATTGGCTGCCTCCTGCACACGTCCTACTGGAATCAAGGCTGCAGCCCAGGTATGTGCCCTTGGCTGGAATCAAACTTGGGACGCTTCAGCCTGCAAGCTGACGCTGTATCCACTGAGCCAAACCAGTGAGGGCAAGCATATTTTTAAAGAAATAAAAAAAACCTCATCAATGTTACTACATAAAATTGAGATTCCTTGCAACAAAATAAGGCCAAAAGCTAACAGATGACAAAATAGCAAGACATATTTTCCGTGGCAGACATTATGTAATGCCTTGTATTGCTTCCTTCCAATATGAGTAAAATGCATCAGAAATAAATTCAAAGTTCTTTTTGGTAGTCAGCCCACAAAATGGTAAGTCAGTCCTATGCCCTTGACTTTTTAAAAAATATATTTTTATTGATTTCAGAGAGGAAGAGAGCAGAAGAGAGAGATAGAAACATCAATGATTAGAGAGTATCATTGATTGGTTGCCTCCTACTGGGGATCAAGCCCAAAACCCAGGCATGTACCCTGACTGGGAATCAAACTGTGACTTCCGGCTGCGCTTGACTTTGTTTTTATCTTTTTCACTGTGTGATGCCATTTGGGAGGGTCTTCATGTCTCCAGAGCAGTCTGCAAGGTTATGGCAGCCTGGTGGATGCTGGTGGGTAGATTCCAGCTGGAGTGAGATGAGGAGCTCACTGTGGCAGTTTTACGGACAGGATGAGTCCATCTCCCTGGTGCTCTGAGGATTAGAAGGACTCACCCCAACCACACTCGTCTCCAGGTTGTCTGGCTTTGGCTTCTCTGCTCCAGCCTGCAGCAGGCACCACGCCCTCCTAAGCTGATGGCCAGGCAGCCCTGGACATACTAGAACTTACCTGGAGGATGATGACTGGCCCCATCTGAAGGCAGAGCACCTTGCCTATCCCTCCTTCTGTTTCTCTTTTGGAGAACTTTGTAGGGGAGGAGACAAAGCCCCCAGGATTTCTAACTGGGAACATTGGGTGGGATCATCTTTGAGCAAGATGATGTCTGACTGGCCTGACCAGGTAATTTGGGGCTGAAGCAGAAGGGGCTGGCCCTTCCTCAGAGTGCAGTGAAGTGTCCCCACCTCGGACTAAGCCTCACCCATTGCTCCCTTACCCACCTTGCCCAGAGTCCCAGAAGGCCCTTGAGTGTGTCCCAGCCTGTTTGGGTGGTTCTGTGGTGACTTTAGCTGTGTGTGTGCCTGGTGCAGTACTTGTGATGTCTGCATCAGCCCAGGCCCAGAGGCACAGGAGACCCCAGGTAAAGGGAGCTTGCAAAACCATGTGGTCTTTCAACTCAGGAGAAAAGAGGTGTCACTACCTGTGTGAACACCCCTATGCACTTCAAGTCCAGCCCATAACTTAATGCCAAGGAGATCAAGCTGTGAATTGGTGTGAAGATGCTTTTCACGACATTGATGGCTCTATCCGGCTTGGCTCAGTGGATAGAGCGTTAGCCTGTGGTCTGAAGGATCCCAAGTTCGATTCTGGCCAAGGGCAAATGCCTGGGTTGCCGGCTTGATCCCCAATGGGGGGTGTAGGAGGCAGCTAATCAATGATTCTCTCTCATCATTGATGTTTCTATCTCCCTCTCCTTCTCTCTTCTTCTCTGAAATCAATAAAGAAATTTAAAAAAGACATTGATGGTGGAGGATCAGCAGCATCCAGAGCCTGGTTCTCAGTTTCCTCACCATCTCCCTGCCCAGGCAGAATGCTGTATCTACATCACATGTCCAAGACGTGACTTGCCCAGCCAAATCCAGAGCAGAAAGCATTAAAGGTCTAGGACTTTGGAGAGAGCGCCCTGTGCTAACCAGGATACCCTGGCTTTTAGAAGACAGTGCATGAGAGCCCTGTGGTGAGGCAGTGGAGAGGAATCAGGTTTCTGGTCTGCAAAATACCCAGAGATCCCTCTCTGTCTAATTCAGAAATACTAATAGAAACTCAATTACTTTTACAAAGGAGGAATAAGCTTATACAGATTAATAAGAGGCCAATCCTGTTTTCTCAGACTTGTCTGAATAAAATTGTCTTCTTCCTACTCTACCACACTGCCTCCAATTTTTATTGTAGTTCTTCAGGGTTTAGGGAATATGTAGTTAAGTATTATATTCTTGTTGGTTTGTGCATTTTGGTGAATTTTCACATTATATTTACCCAGGTAGAATTGTCCAGTCAGCAGATAGTTATTGTCCAGATAGATATAATTATAGAGTTTGGAAAACGAATTGGCCTGGAAATATGGATTGAAACTGTGTATACCTGGCACATAGTAAGCACCCTATGAATGAATATTTATTGAAACAAATGAATGAATGGATGAAGAATTTAATTGTATTTCCTTTAGCCTTTAATATGAATATGTATTTTTCAAACAAAAGTGGGATTGTATTGAATGGACTGATTCAAAACCTATGTGTAAAAATCAATTTTTCTTTAAACCTTCCTTTTACCAAGACAATACCCTGTAAAAATATGTTTTTATTGATTTTTTAGAGAGAGAAAGAGAGAGGGAGAGAGAAACATCCATGAGAGAAACATTGATGGGTTGTCTCCTGCACGCCCCCTACTGGGAACTGAGCCCTCGGCCTGGCTTCGAAGAGTATTTAGAAAATAGAGGTCACCGCGCCATCTGGTGAGCAGAGCGAGAATTGCGAGCTGAACGCAGCTAACAAAGGATAGAGGGAAGGAACAGAAGAAGGTGGATGGGTGGAGAAGACTTGTTATTATGGAGGACAATGCCTCCACCCTGACTCACAATGGCCTCTTCCTGAGGTGAACGGTGAGATGGTATAAGAAGCAACATATAGTAGTTAGATGGTTTTTTCTTGTCTCAAGTCAAAATAAGTGTGTGTGTGCATGTGTGTTTAAATTGAATGGTCTTATTTTCACTTTTTTTTTGATTGTGGAAATTACATGTTTCTACTAGAAAATATCAAATGTAGTAAAATATAAAAGAAGATATAAATTATTTATAGTTCCTTTACATGGAGAAAATTATTGTTAATATTAACATACATGAAGTCATATTGTATGTACAAATATCTTTTATATATTCTATCAATGTATACTATATATGTATATTACTTTATTATACATTCAAATACCTTTATGTATTCATATATATAGGGTGTCCCAAAATGTGTATATAATGTCCATAAATTCTTTTACATTTTGAAAATTAAATGTATTTTAATAACACTGCCTTTATAATTATTCAAAGTGTATATACATTTTTGGGAATAGCCTGTATATTTGTAGTTATATCTTTTTTATATATTTTTATTGATTTTTAGAGAGAGAGGAAGAGAGAGGCAGAAACATCAATAGGTTGCCTCCCATATGCACTCTAAATGGGGATCAAGCTTGAAACTTGGGTATGTGCCCTGATGGGATCAAACCAGTGACTGTTAGGTGCATGAGATGATGTTCAACCAAATGAGCCATACTGGCCAGGGCTGTAGTTATATCTTATATAGTATAGATTTTATTTATTCTTGTCTGTTTTCTATTCACATGGAATTCATCCATATGAGTATTACATCAATCACACTCCTTCATGATAGAGACAATCTTACCTAGTCATATTGCTGAAATTGAACAAATTAATTTTAAGGGTTTTAAACATAAGCTTTAATGTCAATAGTATACTTACCTAAAACTTAACTTTCTTTTTCTCTGTTAAAAAGACAATGTTTTCTGGACTGTTGGTCTGTTCTTTTTAAACATATTTTTTTATTTTTTAAATGTATTTCTTTATTGATTTCAGAGAGGAAGGGAGAGGGATAGAAACATCAATGATGGGAGAGAATTATTGATTGGTTGCCTCCTGCCAATCCTGGGGAATTGAGCCCACAACCTGGGCATGTGCCCCTGGCTGGAATTGAACCCAGGACCTGCCAGTTCACAGGCCAACCCTCTATCCACTGAGCCAAACTGGCTAGGGCTAGTTTGTTCTTGATAAGAGATTGTGAAAGATTTTTCTTTTCTTTCTTTCTTAAAAAATCACATATGAATGTTTATTCCAATACTGACAGCAGAATGGGAGAGCAGCAGGTCATCCACAAAAATCTGTGCTGCCTCTCCCCATAAACCAGCTGCTTATATTGGGTAGAAAGACAAAGATTACAAGGGGAATTAGGCAAAAGGGTATGCCAAATGGGCAGTTTACAGGTATTACGGGCTGGGCTGGAGATTTGCAAAGGCCTGCTGGCATGCAAAGGCTGGGCGTCTTCAAGGGCTAGTGACATGCAATGGGCTGGGGGTCTTCAAAGGGCTGTCAATTCTGGTTTCTGCAACAAGGTTGCTAATCTTCCATGATAATCTGCATTTCCATGTGAGGTCCTAGATCCCATTTGCCCGGCCAAATCCAGAGCAGAAAGCATTGGGGGTCTAGAACCTTGGAGAGAGAGCCCTGTGCTAACCAGGATGCCTTGGCTCTTAGAAGACAGTGCATGAGAGCCCTGACTCCCAGCCAGGTTAAAATGTGCCTTCTTTAATCAGAACAAAACAATCACAGTTACCAGAGCACGGTTAATATTTCTTAGAATTACAGCTGGTCCCCAATATCCTATTTCTGCCCCTACCATTGTACAGAAACTTTATTCCAAGAGAGAGGAAAAGTTAGACGGGTAGGGTTAAGAACAGATAAAGTAACCCCAGTATCTACAAGACTCTTAGTAACTTCCCCTTTTATGATAATTTCAATTTCTCCTAAAGTATTAGTAAGGAGAAAGGGGAAATACCCTCTCATAGTCCTGGAGCAGCCCTATGTTTGCTTCTGCTTTCTCTTTGTAAATCACACTTCAGTATTGTTGTTGTTGTTTTCTACAATTTTTCTTATGGTGACCTCGCTTTTTTTTTTAAGACAAAAGACTCCTCTATAGTTTCACAGCAGACTTTATTTAATAATTCTGTTGCCTTGCTCTCAGAAACCAGTAGGTGTATGAATTAGAAGTGGTCAGATTAGCCGGGATTACATATTCCAACAGTTAAATTTTTGTGAATCCATCAGGGTCCTGGATAGAGTCGGGAACAATTGCTGGGTCCTCTCTAGCTGAGACCAGCTTTTTTAAAGGGATTTGTTAGACTTCTTATTCTCATTTTCCTTCAAGTCAGTGGCATTGAGGAGATGGAAGGGGAAGAGAGAAGGAAGAAGAAAGGGCCAGTCTGGACAAGGAAGCTCAGAAAAGAAGGGGAGGAATTAGGGTGTAGGCATTTATTAGCTTTAGAATAGTTCTGAGACAGTCTCTAAAATTTCTTATTAATTTTCTTTTATTTGAAGAATTATTTTTCTATGCTTCTCCTTAGAAGCTTCTAATTTTCAAATCAAGATATATGTGTCCCATATAGTCATTCAGTTTAATTTTAGAGCCGGCATTTTTATTTTATTTTAATTTATTGATTTCAGAGAAGTAGAAACATCAATGATGAGAGAGAATCATTGATTGGCTGCCTGCTGTATGCCCCACACAGGGGATTGAGCATGCAACCTGGGCGTGTGCCCTGACCAGGAATCAAACCATGACCTCCCGGTTCATAGGTTGATACTCAACCACTGAGCCTCTCTGGCCAGACAGAGCTGGCATTTTTCTAATTTTTGCATGCAAAATATTAATTTAGGTACCCAAAGACAAATGCATTTTGACCATTTTTAACTGGATATTTTCTAGTTAAAATTTCCCATTTCTATAAAGCACTTGCAAATAAACGCTTCCTATCAGGAGTATTAAATGAGGGCTGGGGTTTGGGAGTTTCTAGCCTTGGAGGCACAATTTCCCATATTAATTTTTTTATATCTGTAGTCTGAGCAAATTTTCTAGGGATGTTATGTAGTGGGTTGAAGTGTGCTGCTTATGGGTTGAACTCTATGAGGCTCTCACCCCTTGAGTCACAATTCAACCCTTTTACACGCCTCAGTTTCTCTCCTGGCTGTATAAAACAACCAGAAGGGTTCAGGACAATGGAAGACCAAGGCTTATGAGGGCTCCCTGGACGAGCCAGTTAGTTAATTACAGTTGAGTTGGGACTTCGCTATGGGGCTTCTGCAGGTCGTGAGCAATGCCCTCTGACACCTCCATAAAAATTGTTATTCACCTAAGAGTTGAACGATGAAGGTTTTTTGCTCAGACTCTCAGAAAGCAAGTCCAATTGAAAAGCCAAAATCAAAACCAGCCAACCATTTTTTCCTTGTCTCACCTTAGCCTGGATTCTATATATCCTTAACCTTAGGTCCACCATGAGGATTTTAAAACTACAACTCAAATAAAGGCAGACCCTCTGCCAAAAAGCAAGGGAAGGTCCTGGATTTAAGAGACAGCTCACCCAAGTTCACCCAATGGAAGGGGAACCAGCAGGCTCAATGGGCCCTTTGCTGGATCCTAGCACCGGGTCCAGGTCTGCAGGATGGTCTTGGGTGAGCTTCTTTGGAATCCTGCCTCACTATACCAAATAACCTATATCTATAATAATGAAATGATAATATGCTAATTAGACCAGACGTCTTCCAGACATCATTCCGGATGTCCTTCCTGATGAAGCGGGGCTGGAGGGAAGCCAGCTCAAGTCCCAGGTGCCTGCAGGCAACCTGAGGGAAGCCAGCCCAGGTCCTGGGTGCCTGCTGGCATCCAGAGAAGGGAAGCCCGGGTCCTGGGTGTGGAGGGAAGCCTGCAGCTGGAGGAAGGAAGGCATATTCTTGCATGAATTTTCATGTATCAGGCCTCCGATATATATATATCCTATCTGATAAAAGAGTAATATGCAAATTAGGCATCACTCTGTCACAAAGATGGCCACCCCCATAGCTATAAGATGGCGGCCCCCATAGCCACAAGATGGCGGTGCCTAGTCAGGCTCAGCTCCACCACTAAAGTGGTCAAGCCTGTTAGCCAGGCAGGTGGCAGGGGAGGTGGGGGGCTCTGAGGGGTGGAACAGGTGATCCAAGGGGGATGGGGGTCCCCTGCCCAGGCCAGGGGCCTTCAACAGAGGCCTCAGGCATGGGCAAGGGCAGAGCCAGTGATCAGAGGGGGTGGGGCAGAGCCAGTGATCGGAGGGGTATGAGGGTGCCCTACCCAGGCATAAGGCCTGGTCCAGAGGCCTCAGGCCTGGGCAGGGGCAAGGCCGGAGATCATAGGGTCCTGAGCTTCGCAGAGCCAGCAATCAGAGGGGTAAGGGAAGAGCCTTCGATTTCAGGGGTCTGGGCACTGGTGGAGCCAGCAAAGCAGGGGCCTGAGGATCCTCTGCCCAGGCCTGCATCCTCGGTCAGAGGTTACAGGCCTGGGCAGGGATGGAGCTGGGATTTGAGGGGCAGGGATGGAACCAGTGATCAGAGTGAACTAAAAGAAAATACCTTTTCTTACCGCTCATTGGCTAAGCTCCCTGTATGCCACTGGTGATATTCTTAGTAACTTGGGTAATAAGAATCCCTAAAGGCAAGCTAGAGTTTTTCCACCACACTCCTGGAGAAAAAAAATGAAGGTCCATTGCTGGAGGGCTAAGAAATGTCATATTCTTCCCTGACCAGTTTGGCTCAGTGGATAGAGCGTCAGCCTGCAGACTAAAAGGTCCCAGGTTCGATTCTGGTCAAGGGCATGTACCTTGGTTGCGGGCACATCCCCAGTGGGGGGTGTGCAGGAGGCAGCTGATCAATGTTCCTCTCTCATTGATGTTTCTACCTCTCTATCCCACTCCCGTCCTCTCTGTAAAAAAAATTAATAAAATATATTTTTTTAAAAAAGAAATGTCATATTCTGCCCTAGCTGGTTTGGCTCAGTGAATAATGCCTCAGCCTGCTGATTGCAGGGTCTGGGTTCAATTCTGACCAAGGGCATGTACCTAGGTTGCAGGCTCCACCCTGTCCGGGGCCCAGGTCAGGGCATATGCAGGAGGCAACCAATCAAAGTGTTCCTCTCACTTTGATGTTTCTCTGTTCTTCCCTTCTCTTCCACATTCTCTAAAAATCAATGGAAACATATCCTCAGGAGAGGATAAAAAAAGAAAAGAAAAAAAGAAAGAAATTTCATATCCTATGAAGGACACATCTTGAAAATGCCTAAAGAAAGTTGTCATTTCTTCATGGTGAAGGGACT
>PVJC01007549.1:14931-51222 GCA_004026665.1 Murina feae
TGTAAGAGGGGGCAGGCTGGGCTGAGGAACCCCCACCAGTGCATGAATTTCATGCACCAGGCCCCTAGTACACACACACACACACACACACACACACACACACACACACACACACACACACACTAGGAGCCTGGTGCACAAAAATTTGTGCACTCAGGGGGATCCCTCAGCCCCCTTGGGGAATGTCCACCTGCTGGCATGCCTGGCCAGCCTGGTGAGGGATTGATGGCTGTTTGCATGCTGGCCAAGCCCCCCAGTGGGGACCCTCACCCCATGGGGGTGTGGTCAGCCTGGGTGAGGGGCTGAGGGCCATTTTCAGGCTGTCCACAGCTCCCATTGACCCAAAATCCCAGCAAGGCTGGCTGGAATCAGGTTTCTGGGGTTTATTTATCTTCTATAATTGAAGCATTGTTGCCTTGAGCAGAGGCCCGGCTGGCCTAGGCAGGCAGTTTCAACTCCCTCGCTGGTGCAACAGAAGCCTCCTGTTGGCTCTAGCTCTGTGGCTGCCGGCCGCCATCTTGGTTTGGTTAATTTGCATACAGCTGTGCTGATCGGCTGGTGGGCGTGGCTTGGCCAGTGGGTGTGGCTTAGGTGTCTTGGAATGATGGTCAATTTGCATATTACTATTTTATTAGATTAGATATATATAAAAGCCTAAGCAACCATCCGACTCTTTGACAGTCCAACTGGTAAGAGATCAAAAGTGTTCAAAGTAAAGGTAATCTTTCATGTACCATGATAAGTGATGAAATCAGACATAGACTGCAAACCAAGCGATTGGTCCACAGTGCTCTGAAAGAATCCTCTTCCCCTTTTTTTGTATCTTGAGGAGACATGGGTGTGAGACAGATATTGATTGGTTGCCTCCTTCACGCACCCTGACTGGGGCCAGGGATTGAGCCTGCAATGAAGGCATGTGCCCTTGACAAGAATTGAACCCAGAACCCTTCAGTCCATGGGCTGATGCTCTATCTACTGAGCCAAACTGGCTAGGGCAAGAATCCCCTTTTATTTATTTATTTATTTATTTATTTATTTATTGTTTTAAAAATATATTTTATTGATTTTTTACAGAGAGGAAGGGAGAGGGATAGAAAGTTAGAAACATTGATGAGAGAGAAACATTGATCAGCTGCCTCCTGCACACGTCCTACTGGGGATGTGCCTGTAGCCAAGGTACATGCCCTTGACCGGAATCAAACCCGGGACCCTTCAGTCTGCAGGTTGACGCTCTATCCACTGAGCCAAAAACAGTTAGGGCTCCCCTTTTTGATAGCCTGTTTTTTTCCACAAATAATGATGGCGTGAAGCCTTTGCTGTCATTGGACTGGCTACTTAATGGCTCTCAGCACCTCTGGTCTATTTTTATGTTCCTGAAATATTCCTAGGAGCATTCCTTTATGAGATGTACATTCCTTTATATTACCTATTCCTATTCCTTTATAGTATAAGGTATGGGAGAATTACTCTTTCTAGGACAATGGCACAGCAAGAGCACAGAGTGGGTAAGTATAAAGTATGTTTGGGTCACACTGATTTGGAGTCTTTGAACTAGAACAGGGGAAAAATAGTTCACAAAGCTTAGAATATGCGACTCAGGCTGGATCCTGTAGAGCCCTGAATGTCAGGAGAGGGAACCTATGATTATTCAGTGGATTGTGGGGTTACCATCCAGAATCTTTGAGCAGGAGAATGGCAAGATAAAATCAGGAAATAAGATAAAATGATTTTATCATTTACTTGTTTGAATTTTTCTCTAATAATTCCAGTCCACATTGGACATTATCATCTCCAAATTCCTATTGACATAACAGCCACAGTAATGATGACCTTCCCAGCAGTCTCTAGAGGGCAAGAACCATTTCCTTGCGGGTGGCCTTTGTGTTTCTCCAAATATCCACCCTCAACTTAACATATTCTGATGACTATAAGAAATCATGGCTGCCTTTCATTGCATGTGCAAGATGTAACGCTCTATCAAGCTCAGCAGCAAAAACAATGCTGTTCAATTCAGTTTGTAACTTCTGTTAAATTGTAAGCAGTAACTAACCCATGATCATGTATCAGTGAGGTTTGGGGGATTCACTAGCCAAATACAGTTGTTTAGGTAAAGTGAAAAACTCTGGGTACAGAAATGCAGAGGTGAATTCACCTTGATGCTAATGAAGCTTAAGGGCTTTATGGGCACCGTAAAGCTTCTAGAAAGGGTTATGGTAGAACAAGTTCGAAGGTGATCCCCAATGGCCTTTGCACTTGTGTAATTCACTCCTCTTAATTGTAGGTGGAACCTGTAAATATGGTATCATTCCCGTGGTTATGTTAGACCTTTGGGTCTTGGGGGAGGAGAAGTGGATGGAGAGTCTAGGGAGCAGGAGTTTAAAAAAGGACACATGGTGGATTGACCCTAAGCGCGGGGGGGGGGGGGGGGGGGGGGGGGGGGGGACAGGACGGGTAGGGGTTGATCCTCTCTGATAATCTGAGAAAGGCAAATAGAAATTCCTGGGAGATGATAGTTTTCCTGTTTCTGGCAAAGACTGAAAAGATGGGGTGGAGGCTGGGCCAGGAGAGATCACCTGGCTCCTGTGGCAGCGCTGTTGGGTTAATGTGGGACCCAAGCTCACTGTTAACACGGGCCTCGCTACACAAAGGGCTGATGTGAATTAAAGTCACTGTATAGCCTGAGTCCTTTTCCACCCGCGGACCATCTTATTACACCTTGGAAGCAGGCGGGCACGCTTCTGGACACGAAACTAAGAGGAGGGCTACCGCCTGCCCAGAATCTGAGGAGGTCTGAAGGAGCAGAGGATATCCGAATGCGAAGGCCAACGCCAAAGCGGGTCCAGCACTACACTGATTACCTGCCTTTCCTGCCCCTGCGCCGGTCCATTTTGGGGAGGGGTCGGGAGGGCCCGGTGGTACGAGCTCACTATTGCAAGGAGAGCAGGCTGGCCTCAGGCTCAGAGAAACAGGAGGCTTCCTGAAATTGGGTGTGAAGGTGGGAGCCACCAGCAAAGTATCGGAGTGGAAACGGGAGCCGGCGAGCGACCCGGCACAGCCACGCCCCCTACTATTTTCATTCACAAAATGGTGACCAATGGGGAATGCCGGGGCCTGCGTGCGCGCCAGCTTCCTGTTGCGGAGGATGTGGGCGTGTCCGAGGGAGGAAGATGGCGGAAGAGAGGTAAGCGCCAGGGCTTCCACTGACGCGGGCGGAGTAGCTAGTGACTGCAGCTCCCAGGGGTAGGAGCCGGCAGACGTGGATGCGAATCTTTCCCGGGAGTGCACTCCTCCCACTCGCCCGCCCTGCCGTGTGTGTTGTGTATACAGTGCCACGCTATTGACCTGCCCTGTGGCCGTGTACGTTTTCTATACTCACCCTGCTGCGTGTGCATTTCTCAACTCTGCCCCGCTGTGCGCGTATGTGTGCTTTCCAGTCTCTCTTGCCCTGCTGTTTGCGTGTGTGTGTATTTCCCATAATCTCGCCATGCTGTGTGTGTGTGTGTGTGTTTGTGCATTCCTTACAACTCGACATGCCATGTGCGTTAGTGTACTATCGAAACCATTTCCCCTGCCATAAGTGTGCATTCCCTACATTCTCGTCCTGCAGCTTCTATGTATTCCTTACACTCTCGCCTTTCCATGTGTGCATTCATCTCTCTCGTCCTTATATGTATATGTATTACATACACTTTCATCATGTGTGTATGTATTCCCCACACTCTCACCCTGCTGTGTTCCTGGGTGTATATTCCCACACTATCGACCTGCCATCTCCAGTTGTGCACATTTTCCACACTCACCCTTCTGTGCGCGGGTATGCATTTTCCCCACACTCTCGCCCTGCCATGTGTGCATTTCCCAACTTTCAATTCTGCTGTGTGCGTGTGTATTCCTTACACTTAAGCCGTACAGTGTGCGCACATGTGCATTCCCCACATTCTCATCCGGCCATGTGTGTACATGCCCTACATTCATCCTGTCTTGTGTGTGTATATTACCCACACTCTCACCCTGCCATGAGTGCATTCCCCATACTCTTCTGCTGTGTGTGTACGTGTGTGCATTCTGGAAACTCACCATGCCTTGTGTGTACTCCCTACACTGTTGCTTTGCCTTGTTTGTGCACTCCCTACTCTCTTTGCCCTGCCATTGTGTGTGCATTCCTACACTCTCATCCAGCATGTATATGTGTGTATTCCCCACAACTCACGACCTGCCATGTGTGTGTACATTGCAAACACATTTGCCTGCTATGTGTATTACCCACACTCTTGCCCTGTTGTGTGTGTGTATTCCCACACTGTCAACCTGCCATGTGCATATGTGCACATTCCTCACACTCTCACCCAGCCATGTCTGCATTTTCTACACTTACACCCTGCTGTATTCATGTGTGTGCATTCCCCACACTCTCACCCTGCTGTGTGTACATTCCTCATTCTCTCACTCTGACATGTGTTTGCATCCCCTGCTGTGTGTGTTTCACTCACTACTTGCCATGTGCACATTCCTTACTCTCACCCTGCGATGTGTGTATCTGCATTTCCCATGGTCTCATCCTGCCATGTGCATGTATGTACTTTCCCCACACTCTCGCCCTGGTGAGTGTCTGTACATTCTCCACCCTCTAGTCCTGCTGTGTGCATTTCTTACAATCTTGATGTGCCCTATGTGTTAGTATTTCTTCCAAACCATTTGCCCTGCTATGTGTTCATTCCCACACTATCACCCTGGTGCCTGTGTGCATTCCCTAAACTCTGCCTCTGTTGTGTGTACATATTGCACACAGTCACCCAGCTGTGTGTGTGTGTACATACCTCACACTCTCATCCTGCTCTGTGCAAGTTATATGCATTCCACAGTGTTGCCCTGTTGTGTGTATATTTCCATGCTATTGACCTTCCATGTCCATTTGTGCGCATTCTCCACAGGCTCCCCCTTATGTGTGTATGTGTGCATTCCCCACACTCTTGCTCTGCTGTGTGTACACATTCCCCAACACTCACCCTTCCATATGCGTTTCTATGTATTCCCCATACTCTCACCCTGTGGTGTGCATGTGTATGCATTTCCAACACTCATACCCTGTTGTGTGTGTGAATTCCCTATACTCTTGCTGTGATGTATATGTGCTTTCCCTACATGTTTACCCTGCATTGTGTCTGTATTCCCCACACTCTCACCCTGATACATGTGTGCAGTCCCCATACTCTTGCCATGCTGGGTATGTGTGTACATTCCAAATTCATTTGCCCTGCCGTGAGTGTGCATCCCCCACACTCTCACCCTGCCATGAATGTGAATTTCCTATACTTTCTCCTCCTTCTGTGTATGAGTATTGAACTCTCACCCTGCTGTGTGTGCATTCCCTACACTTTCACCCTGCCATGTTTGTGTGCATTTCCCACACTCATCCTGCCATAGTTATACATTTTCTATTCTTGCCCTGCTGTGTGCATTCCCTATATCCACCCTTTCCTGTGTGTGTGCATTTCCTGCACTCTTGCCCTGCCATGTGTGTGCGTATGTACAGGAAGGTCACAAAAGTAGTACTATGGATTCTTTTTCCCATTCCTCTCCTGTAGGAAAAAGAAGGTTTTTTTCCACAAGAAAAATTCTGACATAACACACCAGAAGGTTAACAAGATATCTCTGAAAGTTCTGGATTTTTATTTTTGCTCTTTGCTTGTGCCTTCTTATTTTTTCATATAGAATATCTATATCTGTGTAACAAACCTTTCTCTCTCTCTCCATATATATTTAAAGCTAGTGGCTGTAACGACCAAAACAACCAAGCGAATGGCACCAGGAAGTGCATGGAGCACCTCTTGGGTCCTCCCCCACAGCCAACAGGCTCCTATCACAGCAAGGCTGGCAAGTGGGGCAGTGGGCGGGTGAGCTGTGGATCAGGCCCAGACTTAGGCCCAGAAAGAGAGGCAGGGCCTGATCAGCTGCTGCTGTGGAGCCTGCAGATCAGGCCTGGAGAGAAGCTGGGAGAGAGAGACAGCTGTCAGCAATCTGTTTTGGATTTCCCAGAGGAACCAATGGCTACTTAGGAGGTGGAGCTTTTGACGCTGACTGGCATAGAAACCAACCAATCAGAACTAAATCTGGGTGAACTGTGAGGAGCCAGTGGCTGCCTAGGACGCAGAGCTTTTGATGCTGACTGGCATAGAAACTGACCATTCAGAACCTAATCTGGGTGAACTGCAAGGGGCCAATGGCTGCCTAAGAGGTGGAGTTTTTGACTGACTGGCATAGAGCCAACCAATCAGAACCTAATCTGGGTGAACTGCAAAGGCAGAACCTAATGTGGGGGCTGAGGAAGCCTTTTAAGGACAACAGCTGTTTAGTGTAAGGTGTAAGAAAGCAGTTCAACTTTTTAAAAATATATTTTATTGATTTTTTACAGAGAGGAAGGGAGAGGGATAAAGAGCTGGAAACATCAATGAGAAAGAAACATCGACCAGCTGCCCCCTGCACACCTCCTACTGGGGATGTGCCTGCAACCAAGGTACATGCCCTTGACCCGAATCGAACCTGGGATCTTTCAGTCCGTGGGCCAATGCTCTATCCACTGAGCCAAACCAGTGAGGGCAGTTCAATTTTTTAATAACTGGTTTGGCAATATAGTGCATATGGCTGGCCATCAATCCAGATATAGAGGTTATGTATTTCTGTCTGCCAAAAGCATCTCCTTCTGCTGAAAAAGGCTCCCCCCATTTAAGCAATCCTATCCTATATAATCTATACTAATAAAAGGGTAATATGCTAATTAGACTGGGTCAGCTGGCCATCTTCTGGACATCCAACCTCCTTCCAGACAATGTCATGGTGGTGGGGACTGAGGCAGAGGCACTTAGGGGTGAGATCAGGCTGGCAGGGGAGAGCAGTTAGGGGTGAGATCAGGTCAGCAGGGGAGAGCGGTTGGGGGCAACCAGGTTGGCAGGAGAGGGCAGTTGGGGGTGAGATCAGGCTGGCAGGGGAGGGCAGTTGGGGGCGAGATCAGGCTGGCAGGGGAGCGCAGTTGGGGGCAACCAGGCCTGCAGGGGAGGGCAGTTGGGGGTGACCAGGCTGGCAAGGAGGGCAGTTGGGGGCGACTAGACCTGTAGGGGGAAGTTGGGGGCATTAGGCAGGCAGGCAGGTGAGTGGTTAGGAGTTAGTGGCCCTGGATTGCGAGAGGGATATCTGACTGCTGGTTTAGGCCTGTTCCCTGCGGGGTCCCATATTGGAAAGGGTGCAG
The DNA here is from genome assembly GCA_004026665.1 of Murina feae. Lineage (NCBI taxonomy): Eukaryota > Metazoa > Chordata > Mammalia > Chiroptera > Vespertilionidae > Murina > Murina feae. The sequence goes on from PVJC01007549.1 coordinate 22,175, forward strand.
GCCAGGTTGAGGGACACCCCCCCTCCTGCATGAATTTCGTGCACTGGGCCTCTAGTATTAGTATAAGGTTACCGTATTTTCCGGCATATAAGACAACTTTTTAATCCAGGAAAATCTTCTCAAAAGTTGGGGGTCATCTTATACATCTTATAGGGTGGGTGCTGAAATTTCTGAGCCAGACTGGAAAATCTGTGGTCGCTGCATATGGTGGGGGGAGCTCAAAAACAGCCGCACTCCATTCATTTCAGTGGAGCCAGACGGAGACCGCAAGTGTTTCCGGTCAGCTCCTTTTTGTGCCACATACCATCTCTGTCCAGACTTTTTAACCTAGGAAAATCTTCTCAAAAGTTGGGGGTCGCCTTATATGCCCAGTTGTCTTATATGCTGGAAAATACGGTAATATTCTAAATGATATGTCAATGAGATGATAATTGAATAGTTCTCTCACATCATCACTAATCCATGTCTGTCCCCCAGTATATTTTCATCATACAATATACATTTTAACAAGTTTTTCAGGTGATGCTATTACAGTCTAAACTTTGAGAGCCACCACTGAGTTTGTCAGGTTAGGCTAATCCTGTGCTGAGGTAACAACTTCTAAACCTCAGTGTTTTAACACAGAGGAGGTGTATTTCTATCACAATAAATGGCCAACATGTGTTTAGAATGTCAGGTGTGAGGAGGCCCTGCTTCCCATAGTCTGTCAGGGATACTGGCTGACAGAGGTTTCACAATCAGAACATCGTTGGTCACTGGCAAGGGGAGGGTGTCCTGGAAATCCCACTCATGTAACTTTAGTCTAGAAATAGCATATAAATCACTGCTGTGCACAGCTGATTGGCCTAAACTTATCACATGACCTCACCTCACAGCAAGGGTTGGGGGTGGCTATGGGCCTAGGAAGTATAGTTTTCTGTGTGCTCAGAGGGAGTGTGAACTAGATAAAAAAGAAACTATAAGAAAAATATTCATAAGAATTCAAGGGGAATGCCTTTCTAAAGTAAAAAAACCAAAAATTAAAAACTAAAAAGTGACAAGTTTAATACAAGAAAATTAGTTATCTATGAAGCAATGAAGCAAAGCAAGATTAAATGTGCCCATTCGCTTGTTTTCTCTGTGATACCATCTTGGGGATCTTCATGTCTCCAGAGCAGTCTGCAAGGTTATGGCAGCCTGGTGGATGCTGGTGGGTAGATTCCGGCTGGAGTGAGATGAGGAGCTCACTGTGGCAGTTTTACAGACAGGATGAGTCCATCTCCCTGGTGCTCTGAGGATTAGAAGGACTCACCCCAACCACACTCGTCTCCAGGTTGTCTGGCTTTGGCTTCTCTGCTCCAGCCTGCAGCAGGCACCACGCCCTCTTAGGCTGATGGCCAGGCAGCCCTGGACATACTAGAACTTACCTGGAGGACGATGACTGGCCCCATCTGAAGGCAGAGCACCTTGCCTATCCCTCCTTCTGTTTCTCTTTTGGAGAACTTTGTAGGGGAGGAGACAAAGCCCCCAGGATTTCTAACTGGGAACATTGGGTGGGATCATCTTTGAGCAAGACGATGTCTGACTGGCCTGACCAGGTAATTTGGGGCTGAAGCAGAAGGGGCTGGCCCTTCCTCAGAGTGCAGTGAAGTGTCCCCACCTCGGACTAAGCCTCACCCATTGCTCCCTTACCCACCTTGCCCAGAGTCTCAGAAGGCCCTTGAATGTGTCCCAGCCTGTTTGGGTGGTTCTGTGGTGACTTTAGCTGTGTGTGTGCCTGGCATAGTGCTTGTGATGTCTGCATCAGCCCAGGCCCAGAGGCACAGGAGATATGCCATGTCCTGAGGATGACTACTAATGTTTTTGCTTTAAGTTTGCTATACCAACTTTCTTTTGTTTAGTACTATTTGCCTATATATTAAATATAAAATATACACTATATATTTTTCCATTCTTTTATTTTGAACTTTTCTGGATAATTTTAGAGCATCTTTGAGAAAAAGCATGAAACAATTCTGTGCTTTGAAAAAAATCCCACTTGAGGTTTTCCTTTTAATATGACTTTAATGCATGTATATTATGACTACTGACATACTGTAGATATATTTCTACCTTCCTCCTTTGTGTTTTCTATTTAACATTTTTTTTCCTTTGCGTCCTTTTCCTCCTTGCCTTTCCTGCTTTTGTTTGGCCAATGGAGTTTTCATTGGTATTTGGGAATTTATATATCCTACTTTTAATCTTTTAGTGCCTATCGTAAGAATTTATTAAATAGTATCTTTTATATTTTAAACAAAATTGTAACTATCTCCAACTTCTCTTCCTTATACAAACTTTCACATTTTGAAATTTTAAAAATGTACACAACTTCTGATAATTGGCATTTCTATAGGCAAGCGAACTGTTAACCATAATTATAGTTCACTGTCCATTTGATTGTAGAGAAAGCTCAACTAAGTGTTACCTTCATAATGACTTAGGAAAAAAGGAAGAAAAAAGAGGAGAGAAAAAAATCTCTTTAATTTTTAATGGTACCTCCTTTAGAGTGTGTGGACTTCAAATTGAGAACCACAGATCTCAGGCATGTATTTTGCACCCTTTCCTTTTGGGAAGGGAGAGAGCATTATAATTTTTGAACATTTATTCTGGGCCAGAAGTTTGTCTTAGGCAAGACAAGCCTTATATTTAATGGCCACCTTCTTTATTTTTTGGGTGTTTCATGGTGTCATGACCATTATTTCACATGCTTTTGTACCAATCTACATACATTCTTTTGAATTGAAATTAAGCTCATTTATGTCGATAATGATATTGATGAAAATAATAATTATTACAGCTGTTTATTGTGGACCCACCTTGTCAGCTGTGTGCTGAACCTCATGGGGAAACATACAGTACTTTAAAACCACCCTTTATTTTTAGAAGGGAAGCCATTTAGGCATCTAGATGATTATATGAAATTATATCACCTGTGTAGTTTCAGAATCAAGAATCTTGCTAAATCAATAGATATATATTTTAAAAAATATATTTTTATTGATTTCAGAGAGGAAGGGAGATAGAAACATCAATGATGAGAGAGAATCATTGACCGGCTGCCTTCTGAATGCCTCCTACTAGGGATCGAGCTTGCAACTCAGGCATGTGCCCTTGATCATAATAGAACTTGGGACCCTTGTCTGCAGGCAAATGCTCTATCCACTGAGCCAAACTGGCTAGGGCTAAATCAACAGATGTTTAGGTAATAGTTTGGGAACACTTATTATAATTGCTTTCTTTTATCAATAAGATGGCCTGATTTAGATCCTAATAAAGTACTTTAGGCTTCTCTTGAATATTGAAGGCGTTTTTTAAAAAAGGAACTGAAAGAAATTAGCTAAAATAAAAAGAAACCACTTATGAACTTAACTGGAAAATACTGAATTATCAGTCATTGAGATGCTAACATGTGTATTGTTTTCTTATATTTTCTCTCCCTTCCATGTCCTGCAGAGATCCAGGAGAGGGAGGTTTGTGGCAGAACTGGAAGTAGAAACTGCTGGAAGCCAGTGGCTTTTACATTTTGAAAAGAATTATATTCCTTGATAAAATCAAGCCAGATGTCCCTGGATGTGAATGGAGGGCATTTGAGAGCATGAAGAGGAGAGGTCAGGATTTGCAGGTCCTTCCAGTAGCAGAGATAAGAGTATTCCTTCCATGTCAGGACCCAAGGGAGACTCTGTAGTAGGCTCAGGTAAGCTGAGCACCGAGTCTTGTCAAAGATTTCCCTACCCAGAGAACTGGATAGACGCAGGAGGGACAAGGGAGCTACAGATACTGTAAATGAACATCTCGTCCCTAACCAGTGTAGACAGACATCTGATAACAGTGGGAATCTACTTGCGATCTGGTGCTAACACCATAGGATGTTTGTACAGCTAATGGAGATGAAGATCCCCAATACACCAACATGCTATGATTAGATCTCAAGGTCATTTTATGCTCAGTTAAAGGTAGTTTTAAAATGTGCTATTTCTAATATGCGAGCTAAGATCCATCTGTTTGCTAGACCTCCTATTCAAAGTTTTAGTAACAAAGGAAACAAACCTTTATAGTGTTTCATGAATATCACAAGCTATTTTATAACTGTCCTCTGAATTGATGAGTTCTTAAGAACTCATATAGTTGCAGGCCCTAGGTTCCACAGAAGACAATTCTTCTAAGAATATATGGTATGAACTATGGTTATTTCAGGAATATGTGTGCTAGAAACCTCTCAATTGTCTCCCTGTTCTACTTTTCTTCCCTGTTCTGTGTCTGTGTAAACTACATCAAAGGTCTTCCTTGCCCTTTGGCTTCCAGTTTGGCCAAAGGGAAATACCCAGTAGGAGAAAGGAGGGAAGAGTGAGGTCAAGTACACTGCCCCCTCCTGGATTCTCCCTTTGATTCTCTTTAAGCTGACTACATCCTATGATCACAACTACTGTTAGGTGGCCCATTCATTATAGCTGTCTACCATTCTAGTAACCCTCACTGCTTCCACTTTCTTTCTTTACCCTGCTTCTTCCTCTCACTTCCACTCCTACTCCTTCCCTCCCTCCCCCTCTTCTTTTCCTAGAGGTAGTAACACCACATTACAGGCTGAATTATATCACCTCTAAATGTGTATGTACAAGTCCTAATCTTCCCAGTACCTCAGAATGTGACTGTATTTAAAGGTAGTCTTTAGAGGGAATGAAGTTCAAATGAGGTCTTCAGGGTGGACCCTAATCCAATGAAGGGTTCCTTATAATAAAAGACTAGGACAGATAGGCACAGAGGAAAGACCATGTGAAGTCACAGGGAGGTCGCCTTCTATAAGCCAAGGACAGAGCCTCAGAAGAAACCACACTGCTGACACCTTGATCTGACTTCTAGCCTCCAAAACTGTGAGAAAATAAATTCCTGTTGTTCAAGCCACCCAGTCTGTGGGGCTTTAATGTGGCAGTCCTAGCAGACCATGACCCTCCTACTCTTCTGGTGACAGCCTGGGAAAATTTCATTATTAAGGCTCTTATATCATCCATTTTGAGTCCCACTTATTTTCTTCTGGGACCCTGAACTGATCCAGTAGGAGTATATGTGATTCTTACCTCCATATTTGTTCTTACTATAAATTTCCATATAAGGTAGACTTATAAGCGTAGTCATCCAATATCACCCCTCTCCTCCACAGATCCTCTACACTAGAATTCCCAATGCTGTGCCCAAGGGATTATAAAAACAGGAAGTAAGACATTAATGCTGAAACTAGGGAAAGCTGCTTGCTATCCTTGCCCCAAAATTTACAAGTATATTTTCTGATAGAGGTAATACTGAGGGGGCTGCCCATGCTTCCTCTCATGGGAAAGAACAAAGCATAAGCTTAAGGGTCTGTTATAACTCCCACAGAATATCTTATTATACCAAGCCCAACTCATAGGGGCAAGAAGCAGAGACCAAAGATGGCTCTTCCAAGCAGCACTATAAAGTGATCCCACCTTAAGCCACATTGAGAGGCAGTGAAGAGGAGCGGCAACTGGCATGACGCCACACCCCACAGAAAAAGGAATTCATCAGGAGTCAGAACACTGACACCACCCAGGTCTCTCCTGGCCCTGCTGATGAGTCAGCTTTAGTAATATTAAAGGCACAATGCAAATTACTTGCTTTGAAATTTAGAAACAAATTTTATTTAAGATCTGAAATACAGTTCCTAAAATATCAACTTCTCCAGAAAACCGTGGCTACACAATAATGCATTGCCTCTATCATGTTAGAACGTGCATTAGACTCAAATACAAAAACCATGAGACAAACCACCATCCTTCAACAATTTGAGCAAAGATAGAATGCCTAAGGAACAACATAGATGGACTTGCAGAGGATGGGCTGTTTTACTTCAAGCACCATTAAAAAAAGAGCACAAATGCATGGGTTTTCAGGTATATACATTAAGTTGAACCTTTGGCACTAGGAATCAGGGCATTTTTATCACGTAGCATTAACACATAATTAGAAAATTGTGTAGTGTCAAAGGGATAGAACCACCAGCATTCAAGCAATGTTGTCAACTATGCAAGAAAATGTTCTACTGAATGTTTCTTTTTTTGTCTAATTACTGCATACACTGGTAGCAACGTTGAAATGAGAAAAGGAGCTTGCACTCCTTTTATTTTCTGTTTAAAAGAAAACAGAAAAACTGAAATATAAGCCCTGTTATACATTAACAATTTTAAAGGACATCAATTATACAAGAAAAAGACTAAGAACAAAAAGTGTTTACAGATACCAGACATAATAGTGAGTGGTCAGTAGACCCTCACAGGGCTTTGCGGTGGTACTCAGCCGAAGCTACTTTGTAATCACTGGCAGTAAACAGAGATGCAGCATTCTTTGCCAGATATTTTAGGAAATCATGCAAATAGCCCAACAATAATGCAAGGCTCTTCTCATCAAGGGGTGTATACGCCAGCATTGCTCCGATTCTTACAAATAATCTCAGTAGGTGTGGTGCTCCATAAACCTGGGACATGGGTGCATCAGGGTGAGCCAAGAGGATTTCAGCATACTGGGGCCTCTCAAATTTGTAGAGCAGCTGAGTGCCCAACATCACGTTGAAGTATTCTTTTATTCCCGCAACAACTTCATTCACTGCGTATTCCTTATTGTCGACATTTCCCTGTGATTTCTTGCAGCTTGCATACTCTTCTAGAATGGCATCTACATTTTTCTTAGCAGGAAGTTGAAACAGCTGCTTCTGCCTGGTAACTAAGTCCCAGTCCTCAACAAGCCATGGTTTTAATTCTTCAGGAATCTTCACTTTAACTTCCATTCTATTCTTAAATGCATCCTCACTTTCAACAGTGGGGTCAGCCCGGGCTCTTTTCTTCCGAGGTGGCTGAGGGGCTTCGCTGGTATTGCCACCATCCCCGTTTCCAGGAGTCTTCTGCTTGTTCTTTCTGGTTTTCCTCACGGATCCAGAAGGGGGATTCTCTGCAGAGCGACCCCCCCATCTGCCTGGGAGGGCTGGTTCCAGATTCTTCTGCTGTGGACCAGCTGTCTTCTTTCCTGATGAGGCCCCTCTCATCTTACTTCTCTGCATATTGCTTCTAGTTGGTTTTTTGAAGTTGTCTTCTTCTGCAGATTGTTGTCCACGAGTTTGAGAACCCTGCTTTCTGGAACTCATTCAACCCTGTTTTTATTTCAACCACTGTAATATATAAAGTATTTTACTTGGTTGTTTTTTATAGTGACCTTTAACACACTATGCTTCATAAAGACCCATCAAAGCACAGTACATGCTACTCTCTTGGAATCTGAATTTCAAGTCCTATTTCAGAACCATTTCTAAGTGACTTACTACCTGCCTCCTTTTATCCTTACTATCACCCACTACCTCATCAGACCTGCCCATAAATTCTTTGATACCACCCAAAACAAAGGAATATAATTTTGGAGAAGAAAATTAAGTGGGGAAGAAATTATAAAAGGCAGTGGAATTGAAATTCAAGACTTTTCAACAGGAAGAAAGACAACATGAAAGAAAAAGATTTACTTAACTGGAGGCAAGATGAGTAACAATATAGGTTTCTGCAGAAGTCCAGGTAGACCTGAACTAGGATGATGAGTCAAGAGAAACTGAATATGGAATTTGATAAATGAAGGAGAGGGAGGAGTCAAAAGTGGCTCTGCAATTTTAAACCTGGGTAATTAATGAATTAATAAAAGTACTGACTTTTAATGGTTACTTTGGAATCAGCAATAAAACAATAGGAAATAGATAATTCATTCATTCATTAATCTACTTAGTCACCATACATTACTGCATATCTGTTTCAGAACAGGTACTATGCTATGTGCTAGTGATTCAGATATATAAAGTGACAAGTATAAAACAAGGATAGTGGCGGGATTGCATACTGGTGCAGCCACTATGGAAAACAGTATAAAGATCCCTCAAAAAGTTAAAAACAGACTACTATGTAACCCAGCAATTTCACTGATGGTTATTAATCTGAAGAAACTGAAAACACTAATTTGAAAAGATATACGAATTTCTATGTTCACTGTGGCATTATTTATAATAGCTAAGATATGGAAGCAAGCTAAGTGTCCGTTGACAGACAAATGGTAAAGATAGATACACACACACACACACACACACACACACACACTCTAGGGGCCTGGTGCACAAAAATTGTGTACTCAGGTGGGTCCCTTAGCCTGGCATGTGCCCTCTCGCAGTCTGGGACCCCTCAGGGGATGTCCACCTGATGGCATGCCTAGCCAGCCTGGGTGAGGGGCTGATGGCTGTTTGTAGGCTAGCCAAGCTCCCCAGTGGGGACCCTCACCCCATGGGGATGTGGCCAGCCTGGGTGAGGGGCTAAGGGCCATTTTCAGGCTGCCCACAGCTCCCATTGACCCAATATCCCAGTGAGGCTGGCTGGAATCAGGTTTCTGGGGTTTATTTATCTTCTATAATTGAAACTTTGCCTTGAGTGGAGGCCTAGGCAGCAACCAAGCCTCCTGTTTGCTTTAGCTCCGTGGCTTTTATAATTGAAACATTGTTGCCTTGAGCAGAGGTCTGATCCGCCTAGGCAGGCAGTTTCAACTCCATCGCTGGTGCAACAGAAGCCTCCTGTTTTCTCTAGCTCCATGGCTGCTGGTTGCCATCTTGGCTGGGTTAATTTGCATACAGCTGCTCTGATTGGCTGGTGGGTGTGACTTGGCTGGTGAGAGTAGCTTAAGTGCCTCGGAGTGATGGTCAATTTGCATATTACTCTTTTATTAGATTAGATATGCCACATCTTTATTATTCAGCCATAAAAAGGAATGAGAGCTTGCCATTTGCAACAGCATGGATGGAACTAGAGGTTATTATGCTAAGTAAAATAACTCAGAAAAAGACAAATATCTTATGATTTCACTCATATGTGGAATCTAAAAAACAAAATCCATGAACAAAACAGAAAGAAACTCATAGATGCAGAGAACAAACTGATGGCTGCCAGCTGGGAGGGGGTGAGAGGATGGGTGAAAAAGGTGACGTGGATTAAGAAGTACAAACTACCAGTTAATAGGGAATATAGTCAATAACTATGTATGGTGTCAGATGGATAGTAGACTTATGGTGATCACATCGTAAGGTACATACATGTCTAATCACTATAATTAAAAAATAAAAACAAGGTTAGTACAATAATAGCTATAAATAGACTATTTTGGGAGCAAACAATAAATGGTGCATGATACACTTTCATGATAGCTTGTTGGAGGAGATGATAAATTGGTGAGGGGGAAGAAGTCAGTGATGATTCCAGGTACTGAAAATGGGTAATTACGTCATTAGTACTATCACCAAATGAGACTACATCCAGAGGAGAAAATGAATTAGAGAAGAAAGAGGTTCAGTATTTGGATCTATTAAGTGTGAGGTGTTCAGTAAACTCAAAACTTCAAAGCTCAGGTGAGAGGCCAGAGCCAGAAATGGAGATCTGAGCCAAATCACTACATAGATGGTAGCAGAAATTATGAGAGTCAATGAAATCATTCATGGAGAGGAGAGGAAGAAAAACTGAACCAAGTATGGGGTTACTGGGGGGAAAACAAAACAAAACTAGGAAAGAATATTTAAAAGGTCAGCAGAGAGACCACTGGTGAAACAAAGTGGTCAAAGTAGCCATAGAGGAATTAGGAGAATGTTGTTTTGGAAGCCAAATAGGTTGTGTTTCAATAAGGAAAAGGGCCAATCTATAGTATGAAATGCAGCAGCAAGGGCTAGTAAGATATGATGAAAAATAGTGTTCTAAGATTCTTATGGTGTGACAAATACAACAATTTCTTTGACTTACATAATCCTCTTTCTTCTTGGTCTTCTAAGAATTTCTAGTGCTTTTCCAGGTGGAATCTTATAGATCTTCTGGGATGGTATGGAAGGATGAGGTGGGAGACAACCTGGAAAGGAAAGCAAGTATCTGCAATGAAGATGAATTTTTGTGAAACACAGAAAATAAAAATAATCTAATTATAAACACGTGGTTTACAATTGTGTATCAGAGAAAAAAATGAGTTCTGCTGTTATACATACTTCTATTTTAATTAGGCTCCACCTTATGAGTTGTCAGGCCTTAGGCAAGATATGTAAGCTTTTCCTCGTCTATGGAATGTGGCAAATTACCTGTAACCTTCACAGATTCATGTTAAGAATTTTATAAATATGATGTGATTAAACAGCTATTATATTACCTTGCAGGAATACCTGCACATGTGAACAAGGACATAAAGATGTTCATTGCAGTGATGTTTTTAAATACTGGAGAGCTGAAATACCTAATCTTCAATTGGGAAATGGCAATTTATTTTTATTTTTAATTCTCACCCGAGGATATTTTTCCATTGATTTTTAGAGAGAGCAGAAGAGAGAGGGAAAGACCGAGAAAAATCGATGTGAGAGAAACACATTGATTGATTGTCTCCTGCATGAGCCCTGACCAGGGCCCAAGCGACACTCCATCCACCGAGCCAAACTGGCTAGGGTGGGAAATGGCAATGTAAATTATGTATGCACACAATGAAAGAACATTCAAATGAATTAAGCAGAGATCCATGTACTGACATGGAAAGATGTTCGATTATATATTACTAGACTAGATGCCTGATGCACGAAATTCATGCAAGGAGCTCGGCCCCCGCCTGCCCTTGCAGTCCCAGCTTCATCCGGAAGAATGTCTGGTCTAATTAGCATATTATGTTTTTATTACAGATTAGGTAAATAGGCAGGTTGTATAATAGGTACAATAGGATCCCAAAGAGACAGCACAGGGAGAGAAACAAGCATTAGTCTCAATTCTAATATACAGTGCGATCCAATTTCTGCTTTAAGTCAATGTGTATAAGTACATAGAAAAATACCTTGATGGAGAAATACCAGACTGTTCTGGTCAGGGTAACCTCTAGGAAATAATGGGGCATGGCGGACCAGGTTTCTCTGGTAACTACAACTTTCACCCACAGAAAAAGCCCTCTAGCCAACCTCTAGTTCTATTTTTTATTGTCTGAAGTTTTACATGTTTCCTTTTTCCCCAAATTGACCCCCCCAAGCCATTCCCACCCCAGGCAAGCCCCCACTGCCCCAGTGTCTGTGTCCATTGCCAACCTCTAGTTCTTAAGACAACATGGGCAGGTGTCAGGAAAGCACTGAGGTGGAAATAAAGAAGCAAGCAATGCTAGAAAGCGACAGCCCTCAATCAGGGAAGCCAGTTATTGGGAATAAAGGCCTGGTGCTAGTGCTTTCATGCAACAAATGATATCCTCTAACTGACAGGGCACAAAGTTCTGAGCGGAAATTAAAGGGAAACTGTGGGCCTCAGAGAGCATCAAAATCTGTGAATACAGAAAATGACCCTCTGGCATTCTGTGAAGGATCAGTGACCAGTGTGGCATGACATCATATTGTAAACTATCATGCTTACAAAATAATTATTCTAAAGACATTGTGATGGGGATGTAGTTAAGTAATATAGGTGAAATTCAAAAAACCCACCTGGGGCTAATATAGTACAGAGCTTCCATAAACAAGGGAATAATTAATTGATCCATAAATTAGAGAAAATTAAGATGGGCCAGTGACAACCAGACTGTAAAACACACAGAAGTAGAGCCAGATTGGACAGTAAACTATTTTGGAAGCCACACTGGTCATCTACAATTCCTTAGTGTGGAGGAACTTAAGATTGATAGCCGAATGTATTGGTATCTATTATGTGTGTACTGGTATGCATAAAACTACAAAAAGAATTCTACCTGGATCTCATTAAGTGGGTGAGTCCCATGATTCTCTACAAATGCTTCTATCTTTTATATAAAGTCCCAAGTTGAATGAAATATCTGACACAGAAAATAGCTGTACCACTAGTCAAGGTTTATGCCCAGTGAATAAAGCCAGGGAAGCTGCCTTTCGAAAGAATTGTCTCAGTACAATTTATTTTCAGCCGAGTATCCTACAGATCAAGCAATTATTACCACCTGTGAGCCAGAAGCCAGGCAAAGGTAAGGAATATCTATCCTTTTGATTGACTGGTTCTTACTTGTCACAGAAGTTTATGGATAGCCTTACTCAGGTCACTGCACTCTACCTCTATGGACTGGTGACAGATGTGCTGGGCACATCCTTCATTTAAAAAGTTGGCACTTTATAGTGCTTTATTTTGAACAACACCTATGTCCCCGGTGGGTATACTATAGTGAATCAAAGTGAGGTGATTCAACTAATGGGGGAAATGGAGGCACAATTTAGGGATAAATTGTCAAATATTTTTTTACTTGTCTTCTGTAGGTCAAGCTCAGACATTATGAAAACATATCTGTATGTTTGTCTTAATTGTCTATCTTAAATTTTTGTGTAAGTACTCATTTAACAGAGGTGAGCTCCTACTGGACATCAAATCTCAGATCTTCCCTTTAAAAAAATTGCTATTTCCACCCCCTCAATTTATCCTATAATTAAAGCATTTCATATTATTCCTGTAAGTTTTCCAGATGCAAATTTAGTGGGTCAAGAGGTAATATGCTGCCAAATTACTTTCCCCAAAAGTTTTACCAATTTCCCATCTCATACACTGGTCAAATAGCACTGGCTATTTGGCTATCCTCATTTAATTTGTAAATTTGGTAAAGAAAATGGGTTTAGTTTTTCAATTTGCATTCATTAATGATGTTCTAAACATTTAAAAATGTGTCTATTGGCCATTTATATTTTAGCTCTTGCTCTTTGCCATTTTTTCTTTAAAAAATATTTACTGAAAGTATTACATATATCTCCCTCCCCCCATTGACCCAATTATTAGTGATTCCAACACTTATAGTTCAGACATTTTACGTCTCATGTTAAGATTAAGTTTTATATGATGAAATATGTAGTTTTCCCATTCATTAAGTTTAAAAATTAAGATGGCATACTTTTATGGATTTCACATTTTAATTCCTTAATCTACCCAGAATTTATTATGTAAATTATGGACTGAAAAATCTATATACTTTTCCACATTTTGTGGCACTATTTATTGAGTAATCTTTCCTTTACATACCTACGAATACCAAATACATAAAGATGCAGGCATCCTCCTTACCACATCCCCTCCCCAATCTCAGAATGATTTCAAATCTTTTTATGTACACATCTGCACAAATAACATACCTTTAAAACTAAGTGTGTATGTTATACACTTAAGTGGATATATATCATGCATTAACTTGGTCTTCACAAAGTGAAATACATATTGCTTTGCAACTTTTCTCATGGAACTCCTTCTATCTGCTTTTTAATATCCACATCATTCTGTAATTTCTACAGAGCATAATTTTACTAGTACAATATTAATAAACAGAGCTTACTTTAACCAGTCCCATATCATTATTATTATAGAAATGCTGTAATAGACATCAGTGTACAGCTATATTAGAGCATTAGGAAGTGGAAACTGTTCAAAGGATTTGCTAATTTCTTTGATGAGATAGAGGCAAATTACTTTGTAAAAAATTGCTTTAATTTGCACTCCCAGCAAAAATGTAAAAGTTCGTTCATCCACACCTTCAGCAACACTGGATGAACATTTTAAAGAAAAATTTGTTGTTTTTCTTTTTGGAGGGGGGCGATCTAAAAAGATATTTTATGTGAATTTGTGTGATATTGAGCACTTGTTCATATATATCCTTTTCTTATATAAATATTTTGGCCCCTTTTCTACTAGGTTGTTTCTTTTATTGATTCGTAATGATTAAATACTAAGTTTTTTTTTTTGGTATGTTGGAAATGTTTTCTCCAAACTGTTAATATGTCAACCTTTTCATTTGTGAACTTTGGCCTTTATGTCATGCCTAGGAAAAATGCTCCCAAAGAGTGGTTTAAAAATAATTTCCTATATTATTTGTTTCTTTTTTTTTAGTTTCTTCCTAATATATAACAAATTTTCCCCAATATTAGAGTCCATCCTTTTCCCACTGATTTGATATGCTATTATCATATTCTAAATTCCTATAGGTATATGGGTCTATTTTAAGGTACTGTCTTCCCAGTAATGTTTGATTATTCAATTAAAAATATTTTCATTGATTTCAGAGAGGAAGGAAGAGGGAGAAAGGGATAGAAACATTAATGATGAGAGTCATTGATTAGCTGCTTCCTGCATACCCCATACTGGAAATCAAGCCTGAGACCAGGACATGTGCCCTGACCAGGAATCGAATCATGACCTCCGTGTTCATAGGTTGACACTCAACCACGGAGCCACACCAGCTGGGCTAATTATTCAATTTTTAAAGTGATCACTGTTTCTAGGTTATCTATTCTGTCACAGCAATATGTCTATTCTCACACCAGTATCATATTGATTTGATTAGTTTAAAGCCATAAATGTTGCCCTAGAGCAGGGGTGTGGGGAACCTTGTTTCTGCTAAGGGCCATTTGGATATTTACTAATATAAACACCATTCACTCAATATAAATTTATGTTGCTATGAAAAAAAAAGCTCCTGGATTTATTGAATTTCAAGTCTTTCCTGCAGTTGCTTTGGCAGGGCCAGATCAAATGATTTTGCAGGACTTACACAGCCAGACCCTACCCTCCCTAGGGTAACATTTGTAAATGAATTCCAAAGATGTTCCATACAGTATTTTTGAAGTAGTAAAACAATGGACTTTAGCTAGAGGACTATCAATAGCGGATTTGGCAAAATAAAAGGTGGTTTATCCATAATATAGACTATCATGCTAGTTAAAGGAATGCCACTATGAAAGGAATAAAATAGAATTCTATGAATGGACATGAAGACACCCCAAATAATTTGATTAAAAATAGCAAGTTGCATCCTAGCCTGTTTAGCTCAATGGATAAAGTGTCAGCCTATTCCTATCAAGGGCACATACCTCGTTTGCAAGCTGGATCCCCAGCCTTGGTTGGGGTGCATGGGGGAGGCAACCAATCAATGAATCTCTCTCACATGATGTTTCTCTCTCTGTCTCTCCCTCTCCCTTCCACTTTCTCTAAAAATCAATGGAAAAACATCCTTGGGTGAGGATTAACAACAACAACAAAATAGCAAGTTGCAAACAGTACTTATAGCATGAGACCACATTTAAGTAAAACAATATTTTATTTTATATATATATATGTATATATATGTATATATATATGTGTGTGTATATATATATATACACACACACACACATATATCCATATACATTTTAAAACAGGTATGTAACTTAGAGATCTAGAAGGAAACAGAATTGATAATAATTGTTAATTTTGGGAAGAGTAAGAGAATTGGGGTGGTAAGAAAAGGAAATCTAAATCTACTCTGCAATATTTAAAATTTTTGTATTATAAGGAGAATGTAATCACATTATAAATTCTGTGACTAAAAATTTATATTTAAATATACATATTTAATTCAGTGTTTTTCTGATCTGTTCTTATCCGTGGATTTCACATATAATTAGCCTTTTAATTATCCTGGTTTACCATGTATTTTGTAGGCATATCATTCATACCGGTTTCCCTCCCTCCTTATAAAGTCTTGCCCATCCTCAAAGGCCAGGTCAAGTTTCCTTTTCTCCCAGAGTCTTTCTCCATTTCCACCTACTCTGGCTCTTGCCTTCTCTGAGCTCCTATTGGCCCAACAGTCCACCTCCTTCCCTTTATCCCTTAATCATTCTCAAATAGCGTCCTGTAAAGGGGTTTTGTGCCTATGCATCTATTGCATGTTTTCCACCAGGAAGTGCCCTCCTCTGCAACCTAGCTTTCAGAAAATAAAAAATATAAAAGGAATATATAGTGATTCCATAGGAAAATGAAACTGTTGAGACCAAAAAATCTTCCTTCATCTCTTCATGCAAGCGATGGGCCCATTTTATGTAAGGGTGTGTCAAAAATGAGTATGAACATCTCCTACAGTTTGTTGGAATAAACCTTTAAATGCACCTATATGTGTCACTTACATTGATAGCAAATCTGTCCTGGATATTGGGACTTTGTGTCACAGATTTTTTTGAATCTGAGACAAAGGAGGAATAATATAAAAGCTGCTAGTAGACTGAATATGGTTATAATTTGCTGGTTAAAATTATAGTGTCTGGAAACTCCCTTATCAATAGACTCAATATCTTTTTGGATTGTTAGGATGAATCAGAAGTTATAATTTCAGAATTCAGTTATAGTAGTAACTGCTGCTTCTGGAAAATCAGGAGAGAAAACAACAGTATTAACTTTTTTTACAATTCCCAAAAGAGATATCCACTGCTTTTAGAAATGTACCAGAAGCACTAATAGAACCGTAATTGTTAATAAATCAAACACTTAACTAGTGTCAAGCATTGTCCTGATACTTTATATGTAATCCCCTTAACAAGTCTATGAAGTAGGAACTATTATTACCTTTATTTTACTTTTGAGGAAATTTAGGGATAAAAAGAATCAGTATCTTGCCTAAGATTATCGATACAGTTAAGTGGCAGAGCCAGGTTTTAAATTCAGGAAGTCAGTATTTGTTCTTAACCACTCAATTATGCTGCATACTGGATGTCATAAAGAAAAACAATACATAAATGTATGGAACTATTAGGGATCAACTGTAGTATCTTTTATTAAGGAATATAAGATTACACAGCCCTCTGTTTTTTAGGTACTTTATGTACTGGAAGTACCAATGGACTCAGCTCCATCTGTCCCTTCTTAGAATGGAGTGCTTTTCCAGATGGATACTTACTAATGTTTAAAATATTCCTGGACAGTAAAGAAGGTTATGTGGAATTATATTGTTTGAGAACAGAGGCCAGGAGAAGGGAGGCACTTACCCAGTATTCTGTAATCAGGATCAGGCCTTCTGATCCTTACTATGCAGCAAACTTAGCTTTTCTGATAATGGCCTAGAAGGTCAAACAAGGGGACAGGAAAGGACACAAAAAAAGATATGAGATGATGGTTTTCTCCTCCTCCATCAAGCATTGCATTTTATCACACACAAAGGACAGCAAAGCTGATAAATAATGTACAAGTGTTTCTTTTTCCTTCCTTGTGGTTACATTTTCAAATTTACTTTAGTGTACATTTATCCTGATTTTTTGAGAAGGTAATTTGTTTTTGCCTTTTTTTAAAACTTTTTATTAAGGAAAATTTCCAATGGTTAAAAATGTACAGGGGATATTATAAATCCTTTCAAATCTATCATCCAGCTTCAACAATTACCAACTGAAGGCCATCTTGTTTCATCCCTAACCCCACCCACTGCTCCCCCCAACTCCGATTTTTTTTAAAGCTCACAAAATAGCTGACCTTCTGTATTTTATTATGGAAAATTTCATACATATACCAAGGAAGACAATAGTATAAGGAACCCAATATGCCCATCACTCAGCTTAAATGATTATTAACTTATGGCCAATTTTGTTTTATCTATACCCCTCCCCACTTCTGGGATTATTTTGAAACAAATCTTAGTCATCAATGTATTCTGAAGCCAATCCCTAAAATTTTTTAATTTAATCTGTATTTTCGTTTATATCTCTGTGAGATAAAAGACAATTTGAAATCATAACCACCATACCATTATAACCTCTAAAAAATCGATATCAATTCCTTAAAAACACATCAAATATCAAATCCATCTTCAAATTTTCCCGATATATTTGAAACAGCTTTTTATTTTAATGTCGGTGTGTTCCAATCAGGATCCAAACAAGGCCTACTCATCGCATGTGGTTCATCTCCAGCTCGCTCTCCTTCTCCATCTCTTTCTCCCCCTCCCCCATTTTTTTTAAACTTTTCAATATGGAAAATTCCAACCCCCGCTATTCTGAGCTAATTTCCAAATAGTACATTATTTCATCAGTAAAGACTGATATATCTCTCTTATAGATCTAATTTCTTCTAGGAAATAAATCAATGGGCAAGAAAAGCACTATAATGAACGAATTTACATAATTTATGTTTTTTCCTCATTCTGTTACGCGGATTTTTCTCACCACAATAATACCTACTATCTTTTGGAGCTAGGCTTCCCATTAAATGCCTTATACTCTCTAACATACAGTACACGCTTCTGAGGTACACGCTTTTGAGGTACACGCTTCTGAGGTACACGTCTTTGAGGTAAAGACTTATTATCATCATTTCACAAACATGGAAACCGAGACACAGAAAGAACAGGAGCCAGCCCGAGCTGGGCGTTGGCGTCGGAACCTGAATTCAGCTTTGCCCTATCGTGAAACCATTAGTTAATTTTTTCTATTTTCCCGGCGAGAATAGGAAATAGTCAACCCTTTCTCCCCCACCCCCACCCTGAAACCTGAAATGGGAATCCACTTCTTCCCAGCAGCGGACGTGTGATCACCGCCGTCCCTCCAACAGCCATAGTAAAGCCAGGTTTCTCTGGCAACTGATATCCATAGGCAGACACGTCACCCAGGAGGCGGGCTTATTACCCTTCAGCCAATCACAATCGTCTTGTCTAAGTTTTAGAATGTTCCATAACCAAATGATTGGACGAGCAAGGCCCATCACGTCACAATGATACTTCGCCGCAGTAAAGGAGGGGGTGCTAGCAACCTGCTTCTTCACGGTTAAGGAATGAAGCAAACCAGTCACCATCCTCCTTTAGTGTGGGCCCTGGCCAATGATATTCGTCCTCTTAGTTTCTTAGCCCGCCCTCCAAAAGCGCGACAGTCGGTGGGTCAGAAGTCTATAGGGCAGGGTGTTCACGTGGCCTATTTTCACGACCCAGAGTTCCCCAGAACAGGTTTTTTGGTTTTTTTTTCCTGCAGGGAGGCATTATGGGGGCTTTTTTTCCCCATTGGGAAAGGAAGTGTCTACGTGGCCTACGGAAACAGGATGGGCGGAAATGAGCTATGTTTCCCGCGAGTGGGGAAGCGCGAGGTCAGATCTGGGGCCACACCCCCGAACCACTTGTGCCACTCTTAGGAGTAAAAGAAGGCAGAGTAGGGGTTTTGATATGTGAGTGGGGACGGTGGGTGCTGCGGGCGCGTGGTGGTGGGGCCAGTGTGGATGTGCGCGGGCGAGCTCGCGTGGCTTTGGGGATGGGGTGTGCGCGCCAACCCTCTCGGCGCTGGAGATGGTGGGTGTACGTAGGCGCGCGCGCCGCTAACGTTGGGGTCGGTTTGTGTCCGCGAGCGAGGGCGTGCGTGCGTGCGTGCGTGCGCGCGCGCGTACGTGTAGGCGCGCGCGTAGGCGCGCATGCGTGCTCAATAGGGGGCGTTCTGTACTTTTATTTTTGAAAATTGTTTTAATGAAAAACATAATAATTAAGCCAAGGCGATCATACCAGAAATAACGGGCCTTTGGTAGAACTATTGCCATCTCCCCTATAATTTAATTTTAGAGCCTAAAAATACACTTTCTCGCACATTCTTCTTTTGTGCCACAATCCTGTTCTAAACCATAGCTTTCCGATGGGAAAGAGCGAAACCCTCGCATTCACATCTTAGCAAGTCCAAGTAGCAGCTTCTTTCCTGTTCTCTAGTATCTTTCTCCTCCCTCCCTGCTCCCCACCCCTCCCCTTCCCGCAAAGTTGCATGCAATTCTGGCACAAAATTTTCTGCTGAGAATATTTACTAAGTATATAGACAGCCTTCCCCTCCTCTATGGACTCCGAATTCCTATGGGGGCTGAAGCTCTCACTTTTTTGTCTTGATTTTCAAGCACAGTGCATTTCAGGCAACTACGCACTCAGTTAATTTTCAAGGAAGTTCTGAGAGGTTTAGTCCTCTTGAGTCTGCCACCAGATGCCGCCAAACCCCAGTAAAGATTGGTTGGTTGGTATCTGGAGTGATGGGATTTGGATTTGTGTGTGTGTGTGTGTGTGTGTGTGTGTGTGTGTGTGTGTAGTCATTTATTGCTAGGGAAAAATCAAACTAACTTCTATAAATACCCCTACCAGGCAGTGGACTATGCCCTAGATCCAAATGTTTTTCCTGGTTTCTTCTTAAAAGAAAAAAAAAAAGGAACATCGTTCCCCCTCCATCCTGTCTTCTTTTATCCTTGCCTTTCTTTGTGGGGGGAGGAAGGGGTCAGAGTTCATTAATCCCCCCTGAGACTGATGCTGATGAAGATTCTAACCCTTTATGTGCACCTTTTCAAATATCCAAACCCCATCCACACTCCTCTCCCCCACCAAATTGTTTGGGCAGTAAAGACATATAAGAACTTGGACCCTGGTATTGAAAACGGATATTTTCCTCTTGAGAATTTGTATTAGATATGAGTTTATACCCTATCTTCTGTAGTGGTACTGCTAAACCTTATTATGTCTTCAGAGTCAGAGACCTAATTTTAAACCCATTGCACCACTTACTAGCTTTGAGACCATGGCAAATGATTTCTGTTCTATGATCCTTAGTTTGTTCCATGCTTTATATATTTTAGGTACTGTGTCACATTCTTCATATGGATATTCTTTTTATTACTCACAAAATTCTTTTTAGATGGGTATTAATACATCAAAATAAAACAGCAAAATTTATATGTTATCAGTCATATATGTGTGCGTGTGCATGCACGTGCACGCGCGCGCACACACACACACACACACACACACACACACCAGGGAGGAGAGCTGGATTTAGAACAATGGTTCAGAAGTGTTTTCCAGACACCTCAGTAGTATCATTATCACCTTTCAGGAAGTTATCAGGTTCAGATTCTTAGGCTCCACCTAAAATGAAATTCTAGGGGCAGAGTGTGGCTGTGTTCTAATGAATTTCTGGTGATTCTAATGCACATTAAAGTTAGAACCATTGCTTTGGAGGGCGGAGATGCAATGCTTATTTTGCATGCTCCACTAGAGGGTGCTATCTAATATAATAAAATAGTAATATTGAAATTGACCGTTTCTACCGGACGCCTAAGCCACGCCCACCAGCCAATCAGATCAGCCGTATGCAAATTAACCCAGCCAAGATGGAGGCCGGCAGTCACGGAGCTAGAATAAACAGCAGGCTTCCATTGCACCAGGAGTAAACTGTCTGCCTAGGCGGGCTGGGCTTCTCCTGGCTAAGGCAACATAGTTGCAACATTGTTTCAATTATAGAAGCCATGGAGCTGAAGCCAACAGAAGGCTTCATTACCTGCCTAGGCCTCGGCTTAAAGGAACAGAGTATCAATTATAGAAGATAAATAAACCCCAGAAATCTGCTTCCAGCCAGCCTTGCTGGAACATTGAGTCAATGGGAGCTGTGGGCCTGAAAACCAGGCCTGAAAACCAGGCTGGCCACACCCCAGTGGGGTGAGGGTCCACACTGGGGGGCTTGGCAAGCCTGCAAGCAGCAATCAGCCCCTCACCCAGGATTCCCAGGCACCCCAGTAGGGACCCAAAACCTGAAGGGACTGTGGGAAGCCTGAAAACGCCCCTCAGCTCCTCACCCAGGCTGCCCAGGCACCCCAGTAGGAACCCAAAAACTGAAGGGGCTGTGGGCAGCCTGAAAACAGCCCTCAGCCCATCACCCAGGCTGGCCACACCCCCAATGAGGTGAAGGTCCACACTGGGGGGTTTGGCCAGCTTGCAAACAACCATCGGTCCCTCACCCAGGCTGGCCAGGCATGCCAGCAGGTGGACATCCCCAGAAGGGTCCCAGACTGCGAGAGGGCACAGGCCGGGCTGAGGGACCTCCCGAGTGCACAAATTTTTGTGCACTGGGCCCCTAGTAGAATATAAAGCAAAACAAATGATCTATATGTTTTATTGAGACACCTTGCATATTATCAGTCCTGTTACACAGGTTAAGAACCAATGTGTAGAGGTGTCAAATTATTTTCTCAGTGCAGTATGATAACCAGGATATCAATTTTAACTACTTCTAGAGCCCAAACTCTTGATAGTACTCTGTTGTTCAGCCATAATAGCTTGTCATTCTGAGTGTCAAAATACATTACAATACCCTTGTTCTCTGCTTTGGCTAATGTTTTCTACAGTGTCAATAAGAGGGTAGAAAAGCAAACTGAATAAATGGAAAAATTTTGATGATTTCATACCCTTTTTCATATCCATTCTACAATAAGATATCACATAAAAGATCACAAGTGTTTCCCTTCTTGCTTTAATATTTCCCAAATGCTCTCTCTATCCTGCAGTTATTTTTTTTAGTTTACGTCTGAACCTCTTCTATGTGTGTGTGAGGGTTCAGGGTGGTGAAGAAACACAGTTACTGAAAGCCTGTTATGGGCCACACTCTATATGGATCTACACCCATTAATTCCAACAATGGGACTGCAAATTAGGTGACAATTATAATCATTTTATAGATTATGAAAGTGATTTCTGAGACTATAATTATTTTTCTTTGGTCATATAACTTGTAAGTAGTGTAGTCAGGATGGATCCTGGTATATTTGACAATGCTACCTTGCTAAATTTTCTACTGCTTGGTTTTGAATCTGGTTTAGCTACTTACTATGTATTTATGTGACTTTCAGCAAGATTTTTTTAACTTTCCTGAGCCTTAGTTTCATTACAAAGTGGGAGTAATTATTCCCGCTTCATAATCTTAGAACTGCAGTATTCAATACAATAATCACTAGACATGTGATTACTACTTATAGCTAGTATTAATACTGTCGGGGCCAAAGCAGGCCTCCTCAAGATAGTACACAATGGCATATTGATTATTTGGAAGTAAAGTTTGAGAAGCAGCAGAAGCAGGAAGAGCTTTCTGACTCTCCTCTGTCTCTCTAAAAGCAAGAAATATCCATATGATAAGTGCCCTCCCTTCTCCCGAGGACTAAGAGACAACCTTATCACAAGAGTTAGAAAATCCAGAGTCAAAACAGACCTTATAAAACTTTTAGTAATTTACTACCTAAGCCCAAACCTTGATTAGATTCTTTTCTAATGAGAACTAACCTTTTTGTCCTGTCGGTTGTTTACAAATTTATTGTTTCTTTGTGGAAAAAGGTTAAAAGGTGCCTAGTTCGATCATTTTTTGAGCCTCATTTTATGATCTGAGCATCATAATGTGATTATCCAATATGCAAGTATTATATAATTTGTTTCTTCTATTAATGTAGTCTTGTGTCAATTTTATTATTTATTACTGGTCCATCTGTAAGAATTAAAGAAGGGTAGAAGTGGGGAATTCTTCTCCTCCCCAGCAGTATTATATTAGATACCAGTAGATACAGAATATTCTATTACAGAAAGTTCTATGGGACAGTGTTAATTTAGAATATATAAGTTATGTAAAAGGGCCAAGCATAGTGCATATTCATGGCAAGTGCCAAGAAAAGTGATTTCCTGCTCTTTCCTTTCAGGATCAGAGTTAAGCATGTTCTCTTATTTTATTGATGGGGTCAGGAGTTGGGAGTAATTTACCCAAGGTGATGTGTCTGGCATTGGGACTGACATCTCTTGACTCTCGTTCCCGTATTCTGTCTAGTAGACTCATCCTTATGATCTACTAAGTAAGGTTTCAAGGCCAAGGTTGTTAATTTGCACTAACTTTGTAGTCAGGGTAGTAGCAGAACAACACATAAAAACTAAATACCTTCTGTGTGCCAGACAGCACTGTGCTTAGCTCTTTACATCTATTACCTTAGTCTTCTGAAACCCCCAAAGAACTTAAATACTCCAAGTTTCTGGCTAGTAAATGTCAGAACAAAATTCTGATTCCAGAGCCCATGTGTTTTCCCCAGTATGTCATGCTACCCTCATATATGTGAGTACTCTCCTGTCCCTTCCACTTATTAGTGGGATCAAGTTTCAGTAGACTCCTGAGACTTAATGGGTATTCAGAAAATGGGAGTTATGAACTACTGTCTTTACTGTGTTTCAGCTGGAAGGGAAAGATAGCTTAGGTCAGTGTTTGTTTGGTTTCAAGACCCAAAGCCAGACAAAGACTATTTATGGCCCCAGCCTTCACAGAATGTCCAATGGCTCCAAGATCTCTGTGTTATTTTTCAAGGCCACCATTTGCTCATACAATGTTTTTGTGCTGATTAGAAACATGTACCTCCTGGGGCAGACAATTTGCAAAGAAGTGTCCACTCCAGTGGAACAAGGAGAAAAATACTCTTCTTTCTCAGGGATGTTGGAACTTCATCAGGACAGTTGAATGAATTTCAGCCTCCACTTATCCCCTTTCAGTTCAGTAACCTTATACAGGGTACAACATGCCCTGTCCAGTGGTATCTGCTGGCCTTGCCTATTTTGTGGCTATGAGAGCCTTCCTGGAAAATAGTGGTCAGTCTGTTATGGATGATGGAGAGGGACATGACTTCTGGGTAGTAGATAAAACTGCTCCATTCTAAAGTCAGTTTGATTTTTTTTTTCATTTGGTTCTAATTTATTGGATAATGTTTAAAAGAACATTTGGTTAGTTGAAAAGTTAAAAAAACTAATATTTCAAGGCTAAGAAAAATATTTCTTTAATAAGTGTTTCCCTATCTATTTGTACCTGCCTTATTCCATAAGGATTTCCTAAAACCAGTTTAGCAAATTAATCTGGATCAGTCTAGTTAGCTAGCCCATGACAGACAGGGCAAAGGATGGAAATAGTAATGGGAAAGTTTTATATCCTTTTAGAGGTATCTATTCTCTTCTAGCTCTTTTCTCTTCCTCTAATCAACCTCCTCCTTTCTGCTTCCACAGACCCATCCATTTGGCAGAAATAGATTACTTCAAATCACTGAGAACTTTAATTTATTGAATGTAGTCCTTGAGTGACCTTGAGATGCCAGACTTGCACATAATCCCATGTTTTCCTCTCCCTCAGTCAATAATTTAGTATGCAACTTACAGAATTTGTGGCTTTACTAATCACTGACTTCACTTGGAATGATCATGTTAAATCATCTGTGTTACACATCAACCAACAGATATGAGTACTAATTTCTACCAGTCTGTGCTGACTCCTACAATACAAGCATTGCCTAAGAGGATGCCTCAAGCCAGTTCTCCAGAGGTAACTTTGTTCATGCTTATACCCTGCACCCAAAGTCCCCATTTTACTGAAAATCTTAAAATCTATACCTTTCAGAGATTTCAGATGCCATATTATTAAAGAGGACAAACCAGGAGTACTTAAAATACTGCATCTTTGGTCTAAATCAGAGGTCACCAACTGGTGGTCTGCAGACCACTGGTGGTCTGTGAGGTCTGAAAGGTTGATTACCACTGATTTAAGGAAGCCAATTGTTGAAGCTTAATGATGGCTACATGGAGAGTTCATTATACCTTATATAGGGTGCAACATGCCCTGCCCAGTAGTATCTGCTTTTGTGTATTTTTCCTACTTTTGTGTATTTTTGAAGGTTTCCACAATAAAATCCGATATAATAAAAGCCCAGTGACTGAAATGGTGGAATGACCAGAACGACCAGAGACCAGAACACCTGTGGCCCCTCATCCCGGCTGGCCCTGCCCCCCAGCGGGGACCCCCACCCTGACTGGGGGTGGGGTCAGCTGTCAAACCATCCCTTGGCCCCTTGCCCTGGCTGGCCCTGCCTCCCAGTGGGGATCCCCACCCTGATGGGGCCCCCATCAGGGCAGGCCAGCCAGCCCCCACCAGTGCATCAGGCCTCTCTCCTATATAATAAAAGCATAATATGAAAATTGACCAAACGGCAGAATGACTGGTTGGTGGGGGTTGGGACTGGTGAGCAGGTGGTGCCAGGCCAGCCAAGGCACATGCCAGTGGGCAGAGGGATGGGACGGTGATGGGGGTGGTGGTGGTGGCAACCAGTGGAGGGGCGATAGGGGCTGGCACCATCCTCTGATCGCCTGCCCAATCGCCTCCTGCTGAGGGAGGCCATCAGCGACCACAGTGGAGTGATTGGGGGCAGGGCCGGCCACTTGCTGTCCCCAGATAGGCTTACCAGGGTTGCCTTCTGCAGAGGGAGGCCGCCAGTAGTGGTGGTGCAATGGGGGGCATGGCTGGTGCTCGCTGCCCTTGCTGTACCCTGATCTGCCCACCAGTCACCCCCTGGCAGAGGAAGGCCAGACTGCAGCTTATTTGGACATTCCTTCAGGGCTCCTGGACTGTGAGAGGGTGCAGGCTGGGCTGAGGGACCACCGCCCCCTGCTGAGCACATGGAATTTTGTGCACTGAGATTCTACTATTTTATAAAGACAAAAAAAATTAAAAGTGCTTAATGAGTCCTGGGGAGGAGAACACACATGAGTTTCTCTTTAGAAGAGTACTTATTAACCAAGGGGTTGGGTGGAATGCACACCTCTTTAGTAGCAATGTGCCATGTAAAAAGCTGGGGAGGGAGGTGTTTTAGATTGAAAAAGCCTCTGTGCCAGAAATTCTAAGGTCTCCTAGAAGCAGACTCATCTCCAGCCTGTAGTTCCCCTCCACCAGAGCCCTGAAGAAGCCTTGCTGTAATGAGCTGCTGATAGTGAAAGAGGTGAATCATATTCTTTGGGTGTTTGGGAATTTGGGAAGGTCGAAAATCACGGAAACAGGCCCAAGTGAATTGGTGAAAGCTCTGTTAGACAGCAGGCAGAGAAACACCGGCAAAGGGAACCCCTGGGGACAAGAGGCAGTTAGTAGTGTGTCAGGCCTTAATTCTCACCTTAGGTGAGTGGTGAGTGCCAGAGGTGGCAAAGTTACTAAGGAAGGAGTAGACCAGGGAACAGAATGTGGCAAAGAGGCTCTCACTTGGGATCTCAAAGTATATTCTTTGAAGGCCTCAGGACCCATCTGATTTGTACGTTGGATTTTATTTTTTATATATTTCTATTGAGGAAGGGGAAAGAAGAGAGTGAGAAAAATCGATGTGAGAGAAACATCAGTGGGCTGTCTGCTGCATGCCCCCTACTGGGGATTGAGCCTGCAACTGGAAATCGAGCCCCCCATCAGAATTGAACCAGCTACCTTTTGGTGCATGGGACCACCCTCAACTAACAGGTCTGATTTGTAGGTTTGAAAACAGTGGAAAAGCTGTCTGAAGGCAATGATTACACACGCATGTGCACAGCCCAAGGACCTGAATCCAGTCTATTTAGCTTGGAAAGGCAGGCTCCATAAAGTACACACATTGAAAACTGTGGTTTGGTCCTTTTATGTGGTGTTTTAGTGTGTGACTGAGCAAATGAGAGTATTGGTACACTGCTGAGAGTGAGAAGGTATGGTTGGAGACATGGGGTATTGTTTAGGGTGAGGGGACCTAAGAGGACATGTTCATGCGAGGCTCTGAGGTTGAGGTAACATGATTAGAAACTGGGACAGAGAAGAGAGGGCAGTTCCTAAAAGGCACAAAGCTGAGATTCACCCAGCTGCTCCCAGGCCAGAGTTGTGGATGGGACATCAGTGAGACCCAGGCGGTGTAGCCAGCTTTCAATAGAGCTGGTCTGTGAAACTTGGCTGAGAGGACAGAGGAAGATTGATATTTGCTCCAGAGTGGGGCTGTCAGCTGTGCTCACCGCCTCACCATGGTCCCAGCTGTAAACAAAAGTCCTGGCCCTTCATGGCACTGTGGAGCAGTCCTGGCTGGTGTAAGTCTCTGAGGACAGCTAGACCATTTTCTCATCTTGGCTGACAACCAGAAGACAGAAGAAACAATAGAAGGTGGTGGTGGTGGGAGGGGGCAGGATTGTAAGGGGGTGAGAAGCAGTGACCAGTGAGAAGGGGCTATTGACTTCCCATCTTAGGACTTTGGATGCAAGTAGTAGAATCTTTTAGGGAAAGCAGACCCCTTTTCCTTGTCAGTTTCACAGATAATAGTGAATCACTAAAGGAGGCCTGTAGGGACTCTAGGGAATCATTCATTCATTTATTCAATGGGCACCTTACTGATCAATGCCCGTCACTGTGCCAGGTACCCTGACAATGCCAAACTAACTGAAGACAGTTCATAAATTCAAGGAGCCCACAAGGGATTGGGGAAATGCATCAAGTTAAGTAATAACATTAATGTATTTTAAAAAGCGAAGTGACAAATACAAATACGGAATAGGAGTCTAGAAACAAGAGAAACTACATCTGGATGTGATCAGAAAAGGTGGGATTTGAGAAGGCCTCAGACAGATAGACATAAGTTGGTTAGGATTAAGTAAAAGACACATGATATTTCAGGTTGGCACTAAAGCATTAGCAAAAATGAAGACTGCTTTGGCTAAAGCAGTAGATTACTGTGCTGGAGATCCTCTTCAGCCCCCCGCCCCCAACACACACCTCAAACTTCTTACCATGGCTGACCCAGCCATCAAGACTCAATTGTAATGTCCCTACTTTGGGGAAAGTACCCTTGCTTACTACTGTGTTCCCCTAGTATCTACTATTTTCATTCTTTTAAGCCATAACCGTTTTCACCTAATGAGCTACTCTTGTCTCCCTACAGTTTGTTCTCCACACTGCACTAGGACTGTTCTTTGCAAAATGCAAACCTGTTACATCACTTCCCTCTTTAAAACTCTCCTATCTCTAATCCCTTCATTCTTTTTCTGCTTCCCTTTGTGTCTTTAGTGCTTTCTTTCCTTTTATTTTAAGAATTCTGTTTAAAAATTTTTTTTGCCTCCTTCATGCCCCCCACTGGGGAATGAACCCATAGCCCAGGCATGTTCCCTGACCAGGAATCAAACTGTGACCTCCTGGTTCACAGGAGGGGTTGGTGCTCAACCCCTGGGCCATACCCGCCAGGCTCCTTGAAGTTATATCTTAAATGTCTCTGTCTCAGAGAAGCCATGATATCCCTCCCCTAACTTCTGCCACAACTAGGTCAAGTCCCTCTTTATATTTCCTTAGTACTTGCACATTTTCTCCATTTTTTTTTCATTTTCTCCATTTTACTATTCTCCAATAACTTAGTCCAAATTTGTCTTCCCCACCAGGGTATAAGCCCTCTGAGGCAGTGGCTATATTTCTTCTTCCCTGTGCTGCCCTTAGATTTATTATAGTGCCTGGCATACTTTGGAAGGTGTGTCACAAAAATATGTGAATAAATACAAGGGAGATGAGGCAATATTGGTTGGTGAAAGCCGACCTGAAGAGATTGTTTTTACATTTGTGGGCAAAGGGAAACCTTTACAACTTTTTGATTATGGAATGAAGAAATCATTAGACAACA
>PVJC01007550.1:0-51134 GCA_004026665.1 Murina feae
TCCTTTCTTCTTTTCTTTCTTTCTTTCTTTCTTTCTTTCTTTCTTTCTTTCTTTCTTTCTTTCTTTTTTCTTTTCTTTTCTTTTCTTTTCTTTTCTTTTCTTTTCTTTTCTTTTCTTTTCTTTTCTTTTCTTTTCTTTTCTTTTCTTTTCTTTCTTTTCTTTTTTATTTTTTCTAATCTTCACCCAAAGACACGGTCATTGACTTTTTTAGAGAGGGGAAGGGAGGGAGGGACAGAGGCATGGAGAGAGAGACAGAGAGAAAAACATCAGTCAGTTGTTTCCTACAGTTGCCTTGCTGGAGATTTGAACCCAAAACCTAGACATGTGTCCTGGCCAGGAATCAAACCTCTGACCTTTTGGTTTATGGGATGATGCTCCAATCAACTGAGCAACACCAGCCAGACCATCTCGTAGTTTTTAAAAAATGTTTTAACGTACATTCTATTAATTGGGAAGGCAATTATGAGACTTCTAAAAAAATAACTAGAAAAATCTTATATTTGACCTGATGTAATTCATAGTTTATTTTTTATACAACTAACCTAAGTAGTCTAGACATCTGTACTTGACATACTGGTCTTCACTACTTATTGATCCCCTTCCCTTCTTCTCATTTAGAAAGGCATTTGATGTTTCTCTTCCCACAAATGTAGGCATTACATTACTAGAAAAGAATATTAACTTACAGAGGTAAGAAAGAACATAATGGGAAACATTTTAGGTCTGTTAGTTCAACTGAAGAAAATAATTAACATGTTTTAATTGAACTATAATAAATTAAAAAGATAAATAAGCAATTTCTTTTTTTTATTTATTTAGAAGAATCTTCTCTCTCTCTCTCTCTCTCTCTCTCTCTCTATATATATATATATATATATATATATATATATATATATATGATCTCAGAGAGGAAGGGAGAGGAAGGAGAGAGATAGAAACATCAATGTTGAGAGAGAATCATTAATTGGCTGGCTCCTGAATGCCCCACACTGGGGATTGAGCTGGGCTAAATATTTAAATCAACATCATATTATACCCAATATGAAATAATGTTACTGTTTGTATTTACTAAGAATATGTACTGGTTGAAGTTCTTCCAAAGAAAACTGCACATTTAGATTCTCATAGCTAATTTAATATACATGCATTATATATTAGATTAATAAGGATGAAGATTATATTATTTTAACATTGCCTCTATTTGTCTCTAGATTACACATGTTGTGTGAGTTGGAGCATAGCATCAAACCACTTTTCCATGAGTCTCTAGGCGATAATTCTCAAGAAGATTCTCTAAACTGGGTAGCTCGACTAGAAATGACCCAGAATTCCTATAGAGCCAAGGAACCCATTCTGGCTCTCCGGAGAGCTTTATTAAGCCTCAACAAAAGGTTTTTCCACACTTTGTTTTAAAATGTCAATTAATGTGAATTTACTATTATATTACTTGGGATTACTTAATTTTCTAATTTTCTCTCTGAATCTCTCTTTTTCTGTTTTTAATTGTCAGGGCTACTCTACATAGTTGAAATGAACCTAGAACTTAATTATATGTATGCAATATATCTTTTTTTTAATGTAAAAAAAACTTATCTGGGGGAGATACAGATATGAGTCATTAATAGGTCTTCATAGACTCATCAATAAAAATGGAGTACTTTAAGAAAATTAAAGGTATTTTTTTAAGTAAATCTTTGATTCCTTTGAAATGGTGTATTAAGAATGTTCCATGTTAGAAAGAGGTATTTTAATTGTCATTGAATACACTTAAAAATGCTCTTTCCCTCCTGTTCTGTCACATTTCTTTAGACAAGATTACAATGAAATGGTTGGAGAATGCTGGCTACAGAGTGCCAGAGTAGCTAGAAAGGCTGGTCACCACCAGACAGCCTACAATGCTCTGCTCAATGCTGGGGAATCACGACTTGCTGAGCTGTATGTGGAAAGGGCAAAGTGGCTATGGTCCAAGGTAACACCAAGGGAATATCATCATATATATGTATTTTGCATATTATGTACTTTTTCTAAAGGCCTGAGTGACAGACAGTGTCTGATCTCAATTGAGAACCTTCTTTTTCTCTCACCTTTTTTCATCATTTACCTGCCATAATTGGGAAGGAACTATTCTTTCTATCCTGAAGACCCCAAATAGTTTTCAATTTTAAGACTGAAAGTGTAGTTCTTGCTATTTGCACATGTTTTTCATTATTTTCTTGAAGGATGTGACCAATTTTACTTTGTTTTAACCTCCTATATGTATAAAGACTGAATGTAGTAAGATATTAAAAAGTATTTGTTAAATGAACACAACATTGTCCTTATTCACATCCTTAGCAGATAATTAGTTTTGTGTGGACTTATCACTATTTGCTGTCAAGATTCACTTCCAATTAATCTAGCTTGTTAGGAAGCGCTTAGCTTCAGAACAAAAGTCTCCGATAGTCAGATTAAAGCTACTGTAATGTGAAGGGCATTTTAAATATCTTAACTTGCAAAGCTTATGTCCAAAATATAAAAGGTTGTTATTTATATATCTCCCTATGTTTGGCACCAGTTTAGTATTAGCAGTAGGTATAGCATGTCCTGAAATGCACATTTACCGATTTAAATTGGTGCCACCTGTGACTGCACCAACTTCATGGTGGTGGAGAAAGGACAGGGGGGAAGATGTTTCCTGAACGGGAAGTGAAAGTAATAATTCAGGCTGCATTGGTCAGTGCCTGATCATTTTATGAGCTGGTGTAATTCTATAAGTTGTAATACCTTAAACACAATATGTTAAAAATGCAGTCATCATCTAATAATTCAGTGCCGTTTCTTCTCCCATTTTCCCTATTTTTCTAGGTAGGACTCTTACATTCTCTCATCCAAAATATCAGGGCATCGTCTTGACCTTCCTACCCTCCCTCACTTTTCACATTCAGTTGGAGACTAAATCTACCTTAGAAATGTCTTTTAAATGATCTTCCTCTTATTTGTCTTTGCTGCTTTTATTCATCTCATTTGTAACCTATAACAATGTTAATGGCCTTTTTGGCAGATTCACCATTTCTCTGTATACATTACTGTAGTCTGATGTTTCTAAAAATTCATGTTGAATCATGTTGCTCCCCTGATTAAAATCCTTCAAAGTATTCTGTATGCCTTTAGCATTAAGTCTGAATTCTAGAAAGTACAAAAGGCCCTTTGTGATTGAGTTCCAGTCTACCTCTTTAGTTACAGGAACAATCCCTTTAGGCTTCAGCTAAAACCAGACTACTCATTTTTCTCCCAATTAAAATTATTTTTCATTCTACCAAGAATGTTTTTTACTGAATTCTCTGCAGAGAAAATTTATACTCATTATTTAAGACCTAATTCAGATCTTCCTTATTTGGTCACCTTTCCTGACTGATGTTCTTCTCCATTTTCCTATATTTTCAAGTACATTTAGGGGACTCCCTTTAATTTCCCCCATTATGTCTGTGTATATTCCTCTGTTAATAGTACTTAGCATATTATGTTGTTATTTTAGTTACATAGTCTGGTTTTTCACTTGATTGTGAACTTTTTTAAGCCAGAGATTTGAATTTATTCATTGTTTATCCCATCATAAAGATTTATTTTCAGTTCCCAGCACTTTGATCGACTATAAAATAAATGAGTATATGAATATGAATTCTACATGAAATGAAGCTATGTTACCTTTTTAGGATTTTCCTTTTATAGGATGGAAATAAGAGCTGAACATGAAATTCAAATGGACCTACACATAAAATATCTAATGAACTTTAAATCCTAACAATTTTACTTGCTTTTCAAAAAATGGAAATACTTTTTTAAATTAAAAGACTTGTTTTTGCCTTTTTTCTTTTAGGGTGATGTTCACCAGGCACTAATTGTTCTTCAAAAGGGTGTTGAATTATGTTTCCCTGAAAATAAAACTCCAACTGAGAGTAAGGACATGTTAATCCATGGTCGAGCTATGCTGCTAGTAGGCCGATTTATGGAAGAAACAGCAAACTTTGAAAGCAATGCAGTTATGAAAAAATATAAGGTAGGTATATTTATAATACAATTTCAATAAGAAACTCAATCTTTTGTTTTTGAAAATGGATCAAATTATTTTAAAGTCCAGATGGAAGAATACATGTGTAAAAATAGCCAAGAGCCCTGGCCAGTGTGCCTCAGTTTGTTTATCACTGTGCCATGAAACAAAAGGTCACCAGTTCCATTATAGGTAAAGGCACGTGCCAGAGTTGCCAGCTAGATCCCCAGTAGAAGGTGTGCAGAAGGCATTCCATCAGTGTTTCTCACATTGATTTTCTTTTCTCTCTTTCTCTGCCTGTCCCTTTCTCTCTCTCTAACGCCAATAAAAAAATAATTTTTAAAAATAGCCAGGAAACTTGTTTGACTTTTAGTGTGTATATAGCATAAGTATATAGCTGGAGGAACTATTACAAAGTAAATACACTCATGAAACCATCACCCAGATAAAAAAGTAGAATATTATTAGCACTTCACAACCCATTCTTTCACCCTCATTCCCCAAAGTTAGCTACCCTAGGCTGAAGATTTTTAACAAGTACAATATATACCTTCCTTACTACTAGTTATTAAGATTTACTGGATACATAGGTGGTGTTATAAGACAGATACTTCTCAGGAACC
This sequence comes from Murina feae, assembly GCA_004026665.1. Classification (NCBI taxonomy): domain Eukaryota; kingdom Metazoa; phylum Chordata; class Mammalia; order Chiroptera; family Vespertilionidae; genus Murina; species Murina feae. Next base: position 4,651 of record PVJC01007550.1, read on the forward strand.
CATAGGTCAAAGAACAAATTGCAATGAGAATTGAAAAATACTTAGAACTGAATGATAAAAAAAAATATGACATGTGATTTAGCTAAAGCCATTCTTTTTTATTAAGATATTAGAGGCGCAGTGCACAAAAATTTGTGCACTTGGTGGGTCCCTCAGCCTGGCCTATGCCTTCTCGTAGTCTGGGACCCCTCAGGGGATGTCCACCTGCTGGCTTAGGCCCTCTCCCCAGGGGATCGGGCATAAGCTGGCAATCAGACTTCCCTCTGGCAGCCCGGGAGCCCTTGGGGGATGTCCACTTGCCAGTGGGGAGCAGGCCTAAGCTGCAGTGAGATATCCTTAGTGCTGCTGAGGAGGCAGGAGAGTCTTCTGCCACCACAGCTGTGCTGGCAGCTGGCAGCCTGGCTTATGGCTGAGCATATCTGCCCCTGTGGGAGCGTACTGACCACCAGGGGGCAGCTCCTACATTGAGTGTCTGCTCCCTGGTGGTCAGTGTGTGTCATAGTGACCAGTCATTCTGCTGTTAGAGTCAATTTGTGTATTACCCTTTTATTACATAGGATAGAGACTTGGTGCATGGGCTGCTGCTGGCTAGTTTGCCCTGAAGGGTGTCCTGGATCAGGGTGGGGGTCCCCATAGGGGGACCCCCACCCTGGCCAGCCTGGGTGAGAGGCTGATGGCTGTTTGCAGGCTGGTCACAGCCGCTTCAGGGTGGGGGCGTCCTGCTGGGGGGGGGGGGGGCGACCAGCCTGGGTGACAGGCTGATGGCTATTTGCAGACTGGCCATCCCCACGGGCTGGAAGCAGGTTATCTGGGATTTATTTAACTTCTATAATTTAAACTTTGTAGCCTTAAGGGGAGCCCAGGTCAAGTTGCCCCTGGCAACCAGGCTCCCAGTCCCTCCTTACACAGAGGCCAGGTCGGCTAGAAGCAGGTGTCTGGGATTTATTTATCTTCTATAATTTAAACTTTGTAGCCTTGAGCAGAGCTCAGGACCAGCCAGGGCATCTGGGAAGTTTGGCTTCCTCCATTGCCAGGAGCAATACAAGCCTCCTGCTTGCTACAGTTCCGTGGCTGCAGCCATCTTTCTGACAGAGTGACGGAGTGATGGTTAATTTGCATGTTACTCTTTTATTAGATTGGATCTTCTTATTGATTTCAGAGAGGAAGGAAAAAGAAGGAGAGGAAGAGATGGAAACATCAATGTTGAGAGAGAATCATTGATCAGCTGCCTCCTGCATGCACCCTAATGGGGATTGAGCCCACAACTCCAAGCATGTGCCCTGATCAAGAATCAAGTTGTGACCTCCTGGTTCATGGGTCAATGCTTAACCCATTGAGCACACTGGCCAGATAGCTAAAGCCATTCTTCAAGGCAATTTAAAATGTTATTTGCATGTATTAAAAGAAAATAAAGACTCACAATTAATGAGCCTTAAGTATCCACCTCAAAGAGTTAGAAAAGGGAACAAAAATTAAAAAAAAAAATAGTAAAAGTTAGGAAATAATAAAGTAAGAGATAGTGGCTGTAATTTGTGAGGCAGATTACCTGAGAAAAAGAAGTGAACCAGACAAAAAGTTATAGATCTGTATAGGTAGCCCCCTGAATCTTTGATTAAGGGCCATGGTGTACATACATAACTTGAAACTCTATGAGGTCCAGCTGAAGCAGCTGCTAAGGAAAGAATAATTATGGGGGAACTATAAGAAGAACAATAGTTGGAGGGCAAATAGACCCTTTGATGTAAATTATCAGTGTCAACCTTTTGAGAGGCAGAGTGTGACAAGGTAAAGTGTGACAAGTATATCTGGAAGGCAAACTGATAAAAATTAGTATATGTGTTAAAACTTATTATAAAAGTAGTAGAGGCGCATTGCACAAAAATCTGTGCACTGGGAGGAGGGAGAGGAGGGTTTTTCAGCCTGGCCTATGCCCTCTCTAGTCTGGGACCTTTTGCTCCTTACTGCTCACTGCTCCTTACAGCTTGGCTCGCTGCTCCTTAGTGCTGCTGTGCAGGTGGGAGAGGCTCCCACCACTGCTGCTGTGCTTGCCAGGTGTGAGCCCAGCTTCTGGCTGAGCAGTGCTCTCCCTGTGGGAGTGCACGCATGACCAGGGGGAAGCTCCTGCGCTGAGCGTATTTCCCTGGTGGTCAGTGAGCATATAGCAACTGGTTGTTCTGGATGTTGTGCCATAATGGTCACTTAGGCTTTTATTATATAGACAGTAATTAAGGTCTTTCCCCATGCTATGGTCTGTGTCCTTGGGCTATGTGTATATGCATATAAGTTGTTAAATTTATACTGAATAGGTTGAGTAAATGTGCACTCACCAGTCGCTGTGAGTAAACAAATCCTCACAGCTGGGGTGTGGCTTAGCATACAAATGTTGAAAGATTGGTGGGCAAGCATTAAATGCGTTGCAGAGAGAACCAACATGGAAGCATAGGTAGATACCTGAACTTGCTGCCTCCCACAACCACATCAAAATTACAACTAAAATACAGAACAACTAATCATCCAGAACCGTGGAAAGCTGGATGAGTGGAAGTACTACAACTAGAGAGGTAAAGAAGAAAGCACATTGAGACTGGTAGGAGGTGCAGAGATGTGGAATGGGCTGGTCCAGCACCTGGGTGTGCCGCTTTTTTAATTGCCTTTACAGATGCCACCTAGAGGAGCGAGGGGTCCCAGCCCCACTTCAGATCCACAGCCTAGGATCCCAGAGCTGGTAAACGAAGTCCCTACGGGCTGTAAGAATTACAGACTGAAAAACCCATTGCAATTGTGACTGAGTGACTGACACACAGGCTGCTGGAGACTCAGCTGTTCCTCTTAAAATGCCGGCACCATGAACTGAATTTATAAGCTCCCATTTCCTCTGAGCTCCAGTGCTATGCGAGGCTCTGGGGAACCCCGACACATACCGGGGGGAAACTGGATTGCCTGGCATTGCGACAGGAATTTGGGGGCAGGTTTCTTGCAGACAGAGGTGCTCCGAGTGGTCATTGTTCCTATGCTGGGACCTCCCAGATGCAGGGCTGACTGGCAGCCATTTCTGCTTGCTTTGCCCTAATGATTCCCTGAGACCTTGCGCCACCCAACTTACAACCCCATCCAAGCTGTGCGCAGTGGCTTTTGCATATGGTCTGACCTTTCTCAGGTTAAAACTCTGTCAAACAAGCTGCAGATGGGTCAGGAAGCCCCAAACCTATCAATTAATGGCCCGGAAATTGGCACTAGCACCGGCTTGCTTGCTTCATAGCTGGGCCTCCTCTGGGCACTTCTAAACCCAATACAAAGAGGAGGAATCTGCAGATCTCCCTGTAGCTCCTGCTGGATGGCCCCAGGCAGTGGCTCGCTTTGCACCTCCTTGGAGACCCAAGAGCCAGTATACCCAGTGGTCAGCGTAGACCATACCAGATTACAACTCTTCATATCTATAAGCAACACACTCAAGGGGCAGATTCAGTGTGCACCAAAGCCCTACTGAAGCAAGTCCTGCCGCACATGTGTGTCTCCCGCACAGCAGCTCTCCCACTGTAGTCCCAGCTGGTCCCCACAGTCAATGGGCCTGGAGGTCAATTCCTCCCAGTGACACCAACAGCAATCAAAGCTCTTTACAACAAAACTGTACACATAGTCCACAAAGGAGTGTACCAAGAGTATCCACCTCAGTGGTTAGGGAGGCTGAGTAATTGGGCCCTGTAGGACACCTACTACACAAGACCACTGTATCAACTGAAGGAGACTTAGCAGCTACTGAATACGTAGAAACAAACACGGAAGCAGCCAAAATATGGAGACAAAGAAACATGTCACAAATGGAAAAAGCAAACTACTGGATGTGGAGTTCAAAACTACAGTTATAAGGTTACTCAAGAATCTTGTAGGAACCTCCGAGGAACTTAGTGAGACTTTCAAGGATGTTAGTGATAATTCAAAAAAAATCTATAAGGACCAGTCAGAAATTAAGCATACATTGACTAAAATAAGGAATTCCATATAGGGATTCAACAATAGACTAGAGGATCCTGAGAAATCAGTGATATGAAATACAAGGAAGCAAAAAACACCCAGTTGGAAGAGCAAAAATCAAAAAGAATCCAAAAATGTGAAGATAGTGTAAGGAACCTCTGGGACAACTTTAAGCATATCAACATCCGAATTATGTGGGGTCCGAAGAAGAGAGAGCAAGGTGCTGAAAACCTATTTGAAGAAATAATGACAGAAAACTTCCCCTACCTGGTGAAAGAAATAGATTTACAATTTCAGGAAGCACAGAGGACCTTAAAGAACAGGAATCCAAAGAGGACCACACCACGACCCATCATAATTAAAATGCAAAGGGCAAAAGACAAAGAGAGAATCTTAAAAGCAGAAAAACAGTTACCTACAAGGAAGTGCCCATATGACTGTTAGCTGATTTCTCAACAGAAACTATGCAGGCCAGAAGTGAGTGGCAAGAAATATACAAAGTGATGAATAGCAGGAACCTACAAATAAGATTACTCAACCCAGCAAAGCTATCATTTAGAACTGAAGGTCAGATAAAGAGCTTCACAGACAAGAAAAAGGTAAAGGAGTTCTTTACCACCAAACCAGTATTATATGAAATGCTGAAGGGTATTCTATAAGAAGAGGAAGACGAAGAAAAAGGTAAAGATAAAAAATTTGAACAACAGAGTAATAAATACATAATTTATCAAGAAATGAATCTATGCCCTAACCGGTTTGGCTCAGTGGATAGAGTGTCAGCCTGTGGACTCAAGGGTCCCAGGTTCAATTCTGGTCAAGGACATGTACCTTGGTTGCGAGCACATCCCCAGTAGGGGGTGTGCACGAGGCAGCTGATTGATGTTTCTCTCTCATCGATGTTTCTAACTATCCCTCTCCCTTCCTCTCTGTAAAAAATCAATAAAATATATGCAAAAAATGAATCTAAAAATCGAATGAATAAAAAATCTTGTGAACAGTTTGACTGGTGAATGGAATAGAGTCAGGGGCATAGAAATGGAACAAACATTATTCTCAGAGAAAATGGGGTGTGGGGGATGCGGGAAGAGATTAGACAAAGATCTTAATAGGTGTGCCAGTTAATGCGAATTTTTTTCAGTAGATGGAGTTACTCATATGTTGATATATGTGTGTGTGTGTGTGTGTGTGTGTGTGTATATATATATATATACATATATATATGATTTGATATTCATGCTTTTTTGTTGTATTGACAACAAGTTTCAAAACTTAATATGTCAAATTTGCTAAAGGTGTTAACATCATAGATATGTTTATGCTTAAAAATGTCGAATTTTGGAAACCAAAATGGCAGCATAGGTGAACACCGGAATTGCTGCTAGGCACAACCATTTCAAAACCACAATGAAAAGAAAAAACGGACACCACCCAGACCCACAGGAAGGCTGGCTGAGTGGAAATTCTACAACTAGAAAGAGACTGAGATGCAGAGTAGGTGCGGAAATAAAGTGCAGAGGTACGGAGGCGCCTGCGAAGGGGCTTTCAGAAAGGGCTGGCAGCATTTCATACCAGAGGGAGGCACACTCTCCCGACAGTTCTGAACTCCAGTTCCAGGCGAGTTTCTAGGGACTTAGAATCATATGGGGAGGAGCTGGACAGTCTGGCACCGACTGGCACCGGGAGGAACTCCAGAGCAGCTTGAGACCCGGTTCCCCTTAGGGCACCACTGAGTAGCAGCCATAGCTGGTTGCTCCACCATGTAGATTCCCCGAAACCCCGCCCCACCCAAGCTGTGCAGAGGCTTTTGCATATAAAAGGCTGGGAAGCCCCAGGCAGAAGCTGAAATAGCACCGCCTTGGAGTTCCAAGAGACTGTGTACCCCGTGGTCAGAGCGGGACCACCCAGTCTACAACTCCTCAGACTCATAAGGGACACACTCAGGGTGCAGACTCAGTGGGCACCAAAGCCCCACTGAAGCAAGTCTTGCCCCATAAGGGTATTTCCAGCATAGAAGTTCTCCCACCATAGACACAGCTGATTAAAGCCATTCTGTAAACGCAGGGAAACAGCCCAAATGTGGAGACAAAGAAATAGGTCACAAATGACAGAAATGGAGGAAAGCAAACAACTGGATATAGAGTTCAAAACCATGGTTATAAGGCTTTTCAAGAATATTCTAGAGACTGCCGATAAATTTAGTGAGACCCTTGAGGATATGAAAAAGGACCAGCTAGAAATTAAGCATACACTGACTGAAATAAAGAATAATATACAGAGATCCAACAGCAGACTAGACGATCACAAGAATCAAGTCAAAGATATGAAATATGAAGAAGCAAAAACCACCCAGCTGGAAAAGCAAAAAGAAAAAAGAATCCAAAAATATGAAGATAGTGTAAGGAGGCTCTGGGACAACTTCAAGCGTACCAACATCAGAATTATAGGGGTGCCAGAAGAAGAGAGAGAGAAAGATATTGAAAGCCTATTTGAAGAGATAATGACAGAAAACCTCCCCTCCCTCGTGAAAGAAATGGACTTGTAGGTCCAGGAAGCTCAGAGAATCCCACACAAAAGGAACCAAAGGAGGACCACACCAAGACACATCATAATTAAAATGCCAAGGGCAAAAGACAAGGAGAGAATCTTAAAAGTAGCAAGAGAAAAGTAGTCAGTTACCTACAAGGGGGAACCCTTATGACTATCACCTGATTTCTCAACAGAAACTTTGCAGGCCAGAAGGGAGTGACAAGAAATATTAAAAATGATGAATAGAAAAAACCTACAACCAAGATTACTTTACCCAGCAAAGCTATCATTCAGGATTGAAGATCAGATAAAGATCTTCACAGACAAGAAAAAGCTAAAAGAGTTCATCACCACCCAACCAGTATTATATGAAATGCTGAAAGGTATCCTTTGAGAAGAGGAAGAAGAAGAAAAAGTGAAGATAAAAATTATGAACAACAAATACATGTCTGTCAACAAGTGAACCTAAAAATCAAGTGAATAAAAAAATTCTGATGCACAGAATAAACTGGTGAATAGAATAGAATCAGGGGCATAGACAGGGAGTGGAATGACAATTCACAGGGGGAAAGGAGTGTTGGGGGTATGGGAAGAGACTGGACAAAAACCGTACACCTATGGATGAGGACAGTGGGGAGGTGATAAGGGCAGAGGGTGGGGTGGGAACTGGGAAGAGGGGAGCTATGGGGGAAAAAAAGAGAAACAACTGTAATAATATGAACAATAAAGATTAAAATAAAAAAAATTAAAAAAAGTTTTTTAAAATGTCTAATTTTGTGCCAATAAAAGAGCATTTGAGGGAAGTTTTAATTCATTAGTTCATTTTTAAGAAAAAGTTATTGTATACTTTGGTAAGCTTATGGTGAACATGCTCCATCACAAGATACTTGTAAACACTGGTTTAAACGTTTTAAAAGTGATGAGTTTGATGTGAAACACAAAGAATGTCCAGGTCAACTGAAAAAGTTTGAAGACCATTACAAGCATTGTTGGATGGAGATGCGTGTCAAACTCAAAAATAACTTGTAGAAAGATTAAAGGTTGTTCATAAAACAATTTCTGATCTTTTACAAGCAATGGGAAAAATTTTAAAGAAAGGAAAATTGGTGCCACATCATCTGAACGAAAGACAAATGGAAAGCTGAAAAGTCATCAGTAAAATGTTTCTTCAGTGGCACAAAAGGAAGTCTTTTTTGCATCGAGTTGTTACTGGCAATGAAAAGTGGATGTATTTTGATAATTCCTAATGCACAAAATCTTGGGTTGATCCCGGTCAACCATCCACATCGACTGCAAGGCCAAATTGCTTTGGAAAGAAGTCAATGCTTTGCGTTTGGTGGGATCAGGAAGGTGTGGTGCATTTTGAGCTTCTAAAACCAGGTGAAATCATTAATACTGGTCGCTACTGACAACAAATAATCAATTTGAACCATGGTTTGATCGTGAAACAACCAGAATGGGACAGAACATATGGCAAAGTAATTTTGCTTCAGGATAACGCACCATTACACACTTCAGAACCAGTTAAAGACATGTTAAAAGATCTTGCCTGGGAAGTATTAACCCATCCACTGTATTCACCAGATCTTGCTCCTTCAGATTACCATTTGTTCCGATCGATGGCATTCACATTTTCTGAGCAGCACTTTAAAATCTATGAAGAAGTGGAAAATTGGTTCTCGGAATGGTTTTCCTCAAAACAAGAAAAGTTCTTTTGGGTCGGTGTCCATAAATTACCTGAAAGATGGGGAAAATATGTAGCTAGTGATGGACATTACTTTGAATAAAGCACTTTTTATGTTTATTGAAATTATGGTATTTTCTTTTTTTATAAAATCCATATTATTAACTGGTACACCTAGTATATATATGTGTACATTACCTATGGACACAGACAGTAGGTTGGCAATGGCCTAGGGTGGGGTGGGAAACAGGTAGAAGGGAGCTATGTAATCCGAATCTGCAATAATGTGAACTATAAAGATTAATTTTTTAAAAAAAGTTGCAGAAAATAATACCATGCAGTAACAGAGCCAATTGCTATGTGCAATGTGTGTGATCATGTGTTAATCATTTGCTGAACATTGTTTATGAGCATGACTCTTAGATTTAAATATTTAGACTACAATTGTAGATATGTAATATTTATGTCAGCCAAATTACTATAGTGTTTTTTCCAACATAGGGCCCATTTGCTAAAATTTGTTAAAAATAATAGTGAATTATTAAAAAAAATAACCTGTTAACTTAATTTTAAGCAAGTATTGGTATTTTAAAATTAACAGGTTGTTAATTTTCACAGTTGACATACAGACTGGAAATTTTGTCTATTAAATCTGAAGTGCATTAAATCAAGGTCCTCAAAATGGAGGGTTTACTGTGCAAGATAACACTGTATACCTACCAGTATGGCTAAAATTAAAAGATTGTCAGTTCCAAATATTAGAAAGACTATACTCATAAAATTCTACTGTAAGTATAAATTGTAAGTCAAAGTTTGAAAACATCTTGATATTTTCTACTCAACTTAATAATACTGCTACCTAGCTACTGTATTAGTACTCAACGTGTCTTTATAGGACATGCACAAAAATGTTTATATTAACATTATTTGTAGATTTTAAACTGTAAGTAATTCAAATGTCAGTTGGTAATAGAATGGATAAACAAATAGTAATATGTTCTTTAATATTTTACCATATATATAGCAATGAAAACCAACAAACCATAGTTACATGCAACAACTTGGATTGAGCTCACAACCATATTGTTGGGTGAAAAAAGCCAGATACAAAATAATACATGGGGTATGATTCTATTTACGTAAACAGTGGGCAGAACAAAATTACTGTATTAGAAATAAAGATAGTAGTTGTCTTAGTCTGTTTTGAGCCTGCTATAGCAAATATACCATTTACTGAATGGCTTAAACAACAAACATTTATTTCCCACAGTTCTGGAGGTTGGAAAGTCCAAGATCAAGGCACTGGCCAATTTCATATCTGATGAGGGTCTGCTTCCTTGTTCATATAATCTAGCATAGTGTCAGGGCCAAGGGAACTTTCTGGGTGTTGTTTATTAGGATACTAGTCCATTCATGATGGTTCTCCCTCATGAGTGTGAATGAGGGGACTCATGTTTCCGAATTCTTGTATGGGTGTTATTACTTTGTGATAATTGATCAAGTTGTACATGTAAGATTGATGTGTTTTTCTATATGTAAATTTTATTTTATTTGTTTCTAAAATAAAATTTTAAAACAAAACAGAAAGAAAGGGAGAAAAAAGAGGAAGAATGGAAGATAGATGATAAAAGTAGATTAAAACAATTTTTGGAAGAAATCTTAGTATTTTTCTTTATTCCTTTTGCTTCTCCTATGGCTGAATGGGAGAGGCACACTGGCTATCTCATTCCTCTGGCTGGTTTTGGCATGGCAATCCATCCAGCAGCTGTTCCATATAATCCTCTCTCCACAGGCAGGCTCCTGAATTAAACAAACTATGTTCTCAAACTTACTTGGATTAAGAGTGGAAATTGATTAAAAAATTTTTTTATAATCAGCCATTCTATTTATTTTCCATCACATTTCAAATAATTATTAAAAATTAATAAACCACACAGATATTTAAAGGGGAAGGAAAGAAAGAAAATGACAAAGGAGATTGAATAGGAGTGGCCAGAAAGATGGGAGGAAACTTTGAAGGTTGTGTCCTCAGGTAATTAAAGGGAAGAAAGTGTTTCAAAGAGAAATTGGGTGAACAACAGAAACAGATGCTAAAAGAGATTTCAAATGAGATCAGACTTGGAAAGCATCTCTTGCATTTAAGGAGTTGCTTTGATGAGTGGTGGAAACTAAAGTCTAAAAGAAATAGTTTGAGGGATAAATATAAGATGGGGAATTCATTTTAGAGACTTGATTATTAAGGAGTTGATAATGGAGAGACTTCTTGGAGAAAAAGAAGATATTTGATATATTTTTAAAATTTTATTTATTTTCCATAACCATTTATCCTTCCTGTACTCTTTTTTCACCTCCACCCCGTTCCCCCTTGCAGTCACCACACTGTTGTCTCTGCCCATGAATTCTTTTTTTCCTTTTTCTCAATCCCAGCACCCTGCCCACATCCCCACCTTGTCCCTCACCCCCTTGAGCTGTTTGCCTGCTCCCTATCTATGAGTCTGTCTCTATTTTGCTTGTCAGTTTACTTTGCTGCACATATGCAACAAATTGCACATATGAGTGAAATCGTATGGTACTTGTCTTTCTATGACTGGGTTGTTTCATTTAGCATAATGTCTCTGGGTCCATCCATGCTGTTGCAAAGGGTAAAATTTTCTCCTATTTACAGCCAAGTAGTATTCCATTATGTAAAGGTACTATAGCTGTTTTATCCACTCATCTTCTGATGGTTAACTTGGGCTGCTTCCGGATCTTTGCCATTATAAATCATGCTGCAGTGAACATAGGAAAATATATATTCCTTCAAATTAATGTTTCAGTTTTCTTTGGATAAATTCCCAGAAGTGGAATTGCTGGGGCATAAGGCAGTTCAATTTTTAATTTCTTGAGGTAACTCCATACTACTTCCCACAGTAGCTGCACCAGTCTGCATTCCCACCAACAGTTCCCTTTTCTTCACATCCCTGCCAATACTTGCCATTTGTGGATTTATTGATGAGTACTATTCTGATAGGTGTGAGGTGCTATCTCATTGTGGTTTTAATTTACATTTCTCTGATGATTAGTGACATTGAGCATCTTTTCATATCTACTGGCCATCAGTATGTTCTCTTTGGAGAAGTGTATTTTCAGGTCTGTTGCCTATAATTGGATTGTTTGCTTTTGTGCTGAGTTTTATAAGTTCTTTATAAATTTTGGATAGTATCCTCTTATTTGTGAATGTGTTCTCCCACTCAGTAGGTTGTCTTTTCTGTGTAAAATGTTTTTAGTTTGATACTGTCCCATTTGTTAATTTTTCTTTTGTTCCCCTTGGTGAGGAGATATAGCAGAAAAAAATATGGCTCAGAGAAATGTACTAGATTTTACTGCCTACATTTTCTTCTAAGATTTTTTTGGCCTCCAGTCTAAATATTCAAGTCTTTACCCCATTTTGTATTTATTCTTGTGAGCAGTGTAAGAAGGTGGTCTAATTTAATTTTTTTACACGTATCCAATTTTCCGAACAGCATTTATTGAATAGACTATCTTTAGCCCATTTTATGTTTGTGCCTCCTGTGTCAGATATTAATTAACTATAAAGATGCAGATTTATTCTGGGCTCTCTACTTGATTCCATTTACCTATATGTCTGTTTTTTATGCCAATATCTTGCTGTTTTGATTACCATGATCTTGTAGTATCCTAACTAATAAAAGCATAATATTAAAATTAACTGTTTCTTCGGGACGCCTAAGCCATGCCCACCAGCCAATCAGAGCGACTGTATGCAAATTAGCCCAGCCAACATGGAGGCCGCCACTCACGGACCTGAGTAAACGGCAGCTTCCATTGCAGCAGGACTGAAACTGAAACTACGGCTGCTCCGCTTATCCTGGCTCAAAGCAAAACACATGTTTGCAACAAACTATCAATCATAGAATCCTCGGGAGCTGAAAGAAACAGCAGGCCTGGCCTAACTACTAACAGTAACATTGTCTCATTATAGAAGCCACAAGCTGAAGCAGAGAGAAGGTTTCGCTACTAGGCCTCAGCTTAAAGGAACAGTGCATCAATTATAGAAGATAAACCCCAGAAACCTGCTTCAAGCCAGCCTTGCTGGGACATTGGGTCAATGGGAGCTGTGGACAGGCTGAAAGCGCCCCTGAGCCCATCACCCACATTGGCCACAACCCAGTGGGGTGAGGGATGTTACTGGGGGGCTTGGCCAGCCTGCAAACAGCCATCAGCCCCTCACCCAGGCTGGCCGGGTACCCCAGTAGGGACCCAAAACCTCAAGGGACTGTGGCCAGCCTGCAAACAGCCATCAGCCCTCACCCAGGCTGGCCAGCCTGCAAACAGCCATCAGCCCCTTCCCGGCTGATCAGGCACGCCAGCAGGTGCACATCCCCAGAGGGGTCCCAGACTGTGAGAGGGCACAGGCCGGGCTGAGAGACCTCCTGAGTGCACAAATTTTTGTGCACTGGGCCCCTAGTAGTTTTTATATCAGGTAACATGATTCCTCCAACTTTGTTCTTCTTTCTCAAGATTGCTGTTGCTATTTGGAGTGTTTTGAAGTTCCATATAAATTTTTGGGATATTTGGTCTATTTCTGTGACATACACCATTGCTTTTTTAAAAAATATATTTTTATTGATTTTAGAGAGGAAGGGAGAGAGAGATATAGAAACATCATGAAGACAGAATCATTGATCGGCTGCCTCCTGCTATCTCCCTCCGTGGAATTGAGCCTGAAACCCAAGATTGTGCCCTTGACAGGAATTGAACCTGGGACCTTTAAGTCCACAGGCTGTCACCCTATCCACTGAGCCATACTAGCTAGGGACACCATTGGTAACTTGATAGGCATTGTGTTGAATCTGCAGATTGGTTTGAGTAGTTTGGCCATTTTATTTATTTATTTTTGTTAGTTTATGTCTTTTATTAACCCAAATACAATTACTTGTCTTCTGGTTTGTTGAAGCAATAGGTCAGACAAGATTTGCCACAATAATGTCTGTCAAAGTGGCTGGCCATAAACACTCCAGCACCACATTCATCTGAAGGGCACTCCCGACGAAGGCGACTGATTTTGCCATTCTCATCCACTTTCTAGTATTTCAGTACAGCCAGCTTAACCTTCTTTCTCTGATACTTGTTCTTCTTGGGAGTGGTATAAGACTTCTTCCATTTCTTGGCACCACCATGAAGTCTCAACACAGATGAAGCGTGGACCTCTTTTGAATGTTGTAGTCAGACAAAGTACACCTGTGTTCTAGTTGCTTGCCAGCAAAGATTAGTCTTTGCTGATCAGAAGGAATTCCTTCCTTATCCTGGATCTTGGCCTTTACATTTTCTATCATATCCGAGGGTTCAACCTAGAGAGTGATGGTCTTCCCCTTGAGGGTTTTCACGAAAATCTGCATCTTGGCAGCGACTCCACCACAGATGGCAGATCAGAAAGGAGGAACGCCATGCAGGCCCACTTAGTATGGCCATTTTAAATATTAATTTTTCCTATCCATGGACATATTATATGATTCTACGTGTTTGTATCTTCTTCAGTTTCTTATAATTTTCCGAGTACAGGTCTTTTATATCCTTGGTTAAATATATTCCTAGGTATTTCATTCTTTTTGGAGCACTTGTGAATGGGACTTTTTTTTTTTTAAATTTTGTTGTCAGAGTTAATTATTGGTATATAAAAACTAGGGGCCCGGTGCACAAAAATTTGTGCACTCGGGGTGGGGTGGGGGGGGATCCCACAGCCTGGCCTGTGCCCTCTTGCAGTCTGGGACCCCTTGGGGGATGTACACCTGCTGGCATGCCTGGCCAGCCTGGGTGAGGGGCTGATAGCTGTTTGCAGGTTGGCCAAGCCCCCCCAGTGGGAACCCTCACCCAATAAGGGAGTGGCCAGACTGGGTGAGGGGCTGAGGGCCAATTTCAGGCTGCCCACAACTCCCATTAACCCAAGGTCCCAGCGAGGCTGGCTAGAATCAGGTTTCTAGGGTTTATTTATCTTCTATAATTGAAACTTTGTTACCTTGAGTGGAGGCCTAGGCAGGCAACAGAAGCCTCCTGTTTGCTTCAGCTCTGTAGCTTCTATAATTGAAATATTGTTGCCTTGAGCAGAGGTCTGCTGGCCTATTCAGGCAGTTGGAACAGAAGCCTCCTGCTTGTTCCAGCTCCGTGGCTGCCGGCCACCATCTTGGCTGGGTTAATTTGCATACAGCTGCTCTGATTGGTTGGTGGGTGTGGCTTGGCTGGTGAGCATGGCTTGTGTGTCTAGGAGTGATGGCCAATTTGCATATTACTCCTTTATTAGATTAGATGCTATTGGTCTGGCTGGCGTGACTCAGCAGTTGAGCGTTGACATAGGAACCAAGAGATCATCATTTCCATTCCTGTTCAGGACACATGCCCAAGTTGCAGGCTTGATCCCCAGTGTAGGGCATGCAGGAGGCAACCAATTGATGATGTTTCTGTCTCATCAAAGTTTCTATCTCTCTGTCCCTGTGCCTTCTTATAAAAATCAATTTTAAGAAAGCCACAAAAATTTTTTTAAAATGCTACTGATTTCTGGATGTTTATTTTGTATCCTGCTATTTTACTGAATTCAGTGATCACTTCAAGTAGATTTTTTGGTGGAATCTTTAGGATTATATATTTACAGTATCATGTCACCTGCATATGACAGTTTTACTTCTTCCTTTATAATATGGAGCCTTTTATTTCTTCTTTCTTCTGATTGCAGTGGCTAGACTTCCACTGTTATATTGAACTAGATTTTTTGGTGGAATCTTTAGGATTATCTATTTACAGTATCATGTCACCTGCATATGACAGTTTTACTTCTTCCTTTACAATATGGAGCCTTTTATTTCTTCTTTCTTCTGATTGCAGTGGCTAAACTTCCAGTGTTATATTGAACTAGAGTGCACAAAAATTTGTGCACTCGGGAGGTCCCTCAGCCCAGCCTGTGCCCTCTCGCAGTCTGGGGCCCCTCTAGGGATGTCCACCTGCTGGCGTGCCTGACCAGCCTGGGTGAGGGGCTGATGGCTGTTTTCAGGCTGGCCAAGCCCCCCAGTGGGGACCCTCACCCCATGGGGGTGTAGCCAGCCTGGGTGAGGGGCTGAGGGCTGTTTATAGGCTGCCCACAGCCCCTTCAGATTTTGGGTCCCTACTGGGGTACCCGGCCAGTCTGGGTGAGGGGCTGATGGCTATTTGAAGGCTGGCCAAGCCCCCCAGTAACGTCCCTCACCCCATTGGGGTGTGGCCAGTGTGGGTGACGGGCTGATTGGAGCTTTCAGGCTTTCAGGCTGCTCACAGCTCCCATTGACCCAATGTTCCAGCAAGGCTGGCTGGAAGCAGGTTTCTGGGGTTTGTTTATCTTCTATAATTGATGCGCTTTTCTTTTAAGCTGTGGCCTAATAACGAAACGTCCTCTGCTTCACCCCGTGCTTCTATAATGAGACATTGTTATCCTTAGTAGTTAGGCCAAGCCTGCTGTTTCCTTCAGCTCCTGAGGATTCTATGATTGATACTTTATTGCAAACATATTTTGCCTTGAGCCAGGATAAGCGGAGCCGCCGCAAACAGTTTCAGTTTCACTTCTGCTGCAATGGAATCTGCCATTTACTCAGGTGGCGGCCTCCATGTTGGCTGGGTTATTTTGCATACAGTCGCTCTGATTGGCTGGTGGGCTTGGCTTACCCATCCCGAAGAGATGGTTAATTTTAATATTATGCTTTTATTAGTTTAGATAATAGTGGTGAATGTGGACATCCCTGTCTTCTCAATCTTAAGGGGAACACTTACATTTTTGCCCATTGAATATGATATAGGTTCTGGATTTGACATAGATAGCCTTTATTATGTTGAGGTATGTTTCCTCTATTCCCACTTTGCTGACAGTTTATATCATAGATGGGAGCTGGATTTTATCAAATGCTTTTTCTGAATGGATTGATATGGTCACATGCTTTTTATTCTTAATTTTATTTATGTGGTGTATCATCACATTAATTGATTTGTGGGTATTATACCAACCTTTCATCTTTGGAATAAATCCCACTTGATCATGATGTTTGATCTTTTTAATGTATCCCTGATTTCGATTTACTAATATTTTGTTGAGAATTTTAGCATCTGTATTCATCACGGTATCCTATCTAATAAAAATAGAATATGCTAATTTACTCTCACGTCATCGCAAAGATGGTGGTGCCCACAGCCAATAAAAAGGGAATATGCTAATTATGTCCCACCCTCAAAGATGGCGGCACCCACAGCCTGTAAGGAGGGAATATGTTAATTGACTGCCATGTCCTCAAAGATGGTCACACCACAGCCACAAGATGGTGGTGCCCAGTTCACTCAGCCTCTCCTGGGGGCAGACCCAGCCTTATGGCGCACCTGCATCTGGAGTCCCTCTGTCCCCTCAGCTCCCGGCCATTCAGGGCCACCGGAGGCTCAGGTAACCAGGCTGGCTGAGGCTTGCACTGCTGGCAGTGGCAGCACCAGAGGTGTGATGGGATGTCGCCTTCCCCTGATCGCCAGGTTGCCTCCTGCCCCTGAGGGTTCCCAGACTGTGAGAAGGGGAAGGCTGGGCTGAGGGACCCCTCCTCCAGTGCATGAATTTTCATGCACTGGGCCTCTAGTCAATACTAATAATTGATCCATATGCAAATTGTCTGGGACACTATCACGGTAACAGTAATGACCACACAGGCTGCGTGGGGTGACAAGGCCAGCAGGGGGGGTTAGTTAGGGACAACCAAATGACTGAACAGCAGGCTGTGCAGGGCAACTAGGCTGGCAGGGGGGCAGTAAGGGGCAACCAGGCTGGCGAGAGGGGTCAGTTAGGGGTGACCAGGCTGGCAGAGGGAGGAAGTTGGGGGCAACCAGGCTGGCAGGGGAGGCAGTAAGGGGTGACCATGCCACGGGGGGAGAGCATAGTTGGGGCTGACTTGGCTGGCAGGGGGAGCAGTTAGGGGCAATGAGGCTGGCAGGCATAGGTGTTTAGGGGCGATCAGGCAGGCAGGCAGGTGAGCAGTTAGGAGCCAGCAGTCCTGGATTGTGAGAGAGATGTCTGACTGCCGGTTTAGCCCTGATCCCAACTGGCAGTTGGACATCCCCCAAGGGGTCCGAGATTGGAGAGGGTGCAGCTTGGTCTGAGGGGACCCCCCTTCTCGTGCACAAATTTCATGCACCAGGCCTTTAGTTAGCCTATGATTTTGTTTCTTTGTTGTCGTTATCTGGTTTTGAAATTAGGATAATTTTGGCCTTGTATAATGAGCTTGGGGGTCTTCTGTTCTTTTTAAGGTTTGAAATAGTTTGAGAAAGATAGGTGTTAATTTTTTTAATGTTTGGTAAAATTCACGTATAAAGCCATTATGTCCAGGGCTTTTAAAAATACTGCTTCTATTTCGCTAGCTTTAATCTGCCTAGTCAGATTCTCTGATACATCCTTATTTAGTTTTGGAAGATTATATGTTTTTAGGAATGTACCCATTTTGTCCACATTATCCAAATTGTTAGCATATAGTTGTTTGTAATAATGTTTTTACAATATTTTATATTTCTTTGGCGTCAATTGATACTTCTCTTTCACTTCTTGTTTTATTTGTTTGGGTCTGCTCTCTTTTGTGTCTGGTTTAAGGTTTGTCAATCTTCTGTATCTTTTCAAAGAACCAGCTCTTGGTTTTATTTATACTTGTATTGGTGTTTTTTTTTTTAGACTCTATTTCATTTATTTTTGCTCTGATCTTTATTATTTCCTTCTACTCACTTTGGGCTTTGTTTCTTGTTTTTTTTTTTAAGTTCCTTTCAGTGGAAAATTAGATTATTTATTTGAGATTTTTCTTGTTTCTTGATGTAGGCCTGTAATATTATGAATTTCCCTCTTAGGGCTGCTTTCCCCGTGTCCCTCAGATTTTGAGTTCTTGTGTTCTCATTTTCAGCTATTTCAGGGTATCATTTGACTTATTTCTTGATCTCATTGTTAAGCCATTTATTGTTTAGCAACATGGTATTTAGTATCCATGCCTTTGTTTTTTCATTTTTATTCTTGTGATTTATTTTAAGTTTTATGGAATTATGGTCACAGAAGATGCTTGATATGATTTCATTCATCTTAAATTTATATAGACTTGTTTTGTGTCCTTATATGTGGTCTAGCCTCAAAAATGTTTCATGGGCACTTTACAAGAATGTATATTCTACTACTTTGGGGTGAAATGCTCTGAGAATATCAATTAAATCAATTTGATCTAGTGTGTCATTTAAGGCCACAATCTCCTTGTTGATTTTCTGTCTGGAAGATCTATTCATTGATGTCAGTGGGGTGTTAACATCCTCTACTACAGTTGTGTTACTCTCAGCCTCTCCCTTTATGTCCATCAAGGTTTGCTTTACATATTTATGTGCTCCTATGTTGGGTGAATAAATGTTTCCAATGATTATATTCTCTTGTTGGATTGCTTCCATTATCATTATGTAGTATCTTTCTTTATCTCTAATTACCTATTTATGTTTTATTTTCTAGTATAGTGTGGGGTTTTCTGAGGAGAGTATACTGTGTTCTCTTTTCTAGGATGTGACCTTGTTCCTGCCAGAGTGGGAGGATGGGCATTTTTACCTTGCCAAGTACTATGATAAATTGATGCCCATGGTCACAGATAACAAAATGGAAAAGCAGGGTGATCTCATTCGGTATATCGTACTTCATTTCGGAAGGTAAGTGTGAGAACTGCGAGTTTGCTGCTTATATATGTTTAGGTGACTATTGACATTGAATTATCACAGATCTTAGCATATTCAGGATGTTTTCTGCTTTACCACTAATTCAACCTATCACATTAGAGGAGATGTTAATTTTTTTTCTCTCCTTAAAAAAAAACACAATTTTAGCCCTAGCCAGTTTGGTTCAGTGGTTAAGAGCACTGGCCCATACACTGAAGGGTTGTGGGTTTGAGTCTGGTTAAGAGCTTGTATCTCAGTTGCAGGCTTGGTCCCTGAACCCTGGCTGAGAGCATGTGGGCAGCAACCAGTCAATGTATCTCTCTCACGTCGATGTTTCTCTCCAATTCCCTTCCGTTCTCTCTAAAAATCAATGGGGAAAAAAAATCCTTAGGCAAAGATGAACAAAAAAACAAAACATCAACAAAAAATACTATTTTAATGAGATGAGGCATGCATATATTAAAAACATTTTATAGTACCAAGTGTATACAATGAAAATTACATGTCCTTCCCATTTCAGACTCTTATTCCCTGAGTCTCCCTCCCTAGAATGCCAAAAGACCCTAAATCTGACATATTTAATTGCCAGTGGAATCTTCTAGCCCATATAACTAAGAGGTAATATCTATATAAAAATGGTTTTGACATCAGACTTGTAGAAAGAACTTATCTCTTAAGTTAGATACCAGGTGAAATATAACTTAATTTTATCTGTTAGCAAATTGTAGCCAAATGGTATATTAATTCATGGCTACTGTTTATATTGTCACAAATTATTAATTCCCAGCAAGTAATAATGACATTCCACTCCTTCTTTTTATCTTGCTCATGAGCATTGCTTTACATTGAAGGGTAACTTACTTCAGAGCAATAAATCCATTTAAAGTTGCCTATTACTAGGTATTTTGACTTCTCAGTTCAATATTTTCAGGAATCAAAGCAATATTTGTTTATAAATGAAAAGATTGTAATATTATCCAAGCCTTCCTTCCCACAATGGCATTCAAGTTTTATGAAATTCAAACTTTATTTATTAATGATTATTAATTGCTTGTTATTGAGGCAGAATTTCTGGCTCATTGGCATTTTAAAATTGAAGCATAAGCAGAGGATATTTTTCTTTTCTAAAGTATGTAATAGTTTTCATTTGCTTTAGTTTTAGTATATGTATTGGTATATAACATTTACTTAATACATTTTCTTTAAAACAGAGTTAGAGTCCTTGATGTGCATAACACTGTTAGCTATCTAGTGTGAGATATCTATAAATATAGTTTAAGAAAATAAGGTCATTTTATAACATTTTATCCATAGTAGTTACACTAAAACATTTGGATACTTAAAGGAGTACACTCAGCTATGGAGATTTACTTATATCCTCTGAATGATTGAATTACTGTGTTATTACTAATTAAGTATCAGTATTTGCCCTCAGGGAACTCCAGTCTAATTAGATAGAGAAACATTAGGCACATAAAACATTTAAATATTGATATATAATAGAATGGTATCTAAATAAATAGTGTAAATATCTTTTTTATATTATCAAAATACCAAAAATGAACCAAATGAGTACAGATTTTGGGCAAATCTGAAGTCAAAACTCAAGCCCCTGGTTTTGTGATTTGAAAAGTATACCTATTTGTACTGCATTGCTGCAGAAACCTGGTAGACCTCATGAAGAAGGTAGATAATTACATTTAAGAAGGAGAGGACATTACTGACTTTTTAAGATTGGCAGAGAAACAGGGTTTGAGTGGTTTATTCAGAGGATTGTAAGGAAATTGGAGTTGATGGAAGATGAATGCTGGTGAGTAGTAAGAGACTAATATTGGAAAGTTATAAAGAAACAAGATTGTGAATATTTGAATCCTAGGCAGAGTCGTTCATATGGTTGTAATATGTAGGTAGTTGATTATTGCTTCTGAACAGGGGGAGAGCATGATAAAACTAGAATTTAAAGAATAGTAGTATGGAATTTATTGAAAGGAAGAGATGTAGAATTAGGGAGACTAAGTTATTATAATTTCCCAGAAGTTGAATGATTGGGCCATGGAGTGCAATTGAATGCACAGATCCTAAGAACAATTTGAAGGAAGTATTGATAGAATTTTGACTAGATCATAATTTATATTAATTTTGCTACAAGCAAGCTTAGTGGGGAATATAGTAGGAGAAAAGGAGAAAGAGGAAGTTAAAAGATAACCTCTATGAGGAAGAAATAATGATACTATAATTTTTGTCAGAAGGCAATATATTACTCAAATAATAGTTTAAATCTTAAATTTTTAATTTATATAACATAAACAAAGAACACTGTTAGTAATATCTTCTTTGTACAATTGCAGATCTCTACAATATGGAAATCAATTCATATATCAGTCAATGCCACGGATGTTATCACTATGGCTCGATTTTGGTGCTAAGGCATATGAATGGGAAAAAGGTATAATTTTGTATGTAAAATTTTAAGATTTTAAGGAACCAAGAATTATTTTCTTATGAAGTCAGATTTGGCTTCACAGTTTAACTTTTTAAAAACCAGGAATGAATTTGATAATTAAGATTTTATAAATTAAAAAAGCTATAATTGAAAAATAAATTTTAAAATTATTTTATACTAGAGGCCCAGTGCATGGGATTCCTGCACTGGTGGGAGGGGTGTGGCTTGCGCAGATTGACCAGCTGTAGTAGTGCCACTCATCCCAGTAAGTTGAGACTCATCCCAGTAAGTCAAGCGGCTGTGGATCCACCCTCTGAGCAGCTGCTTCCTGATCTGGCATCTTCTGTGGAGCCAGAGCACTCACCTCTTCAGGGGACCCAGTCGGGGCGGGCCCAGGGGCAATAGCACTGAAAGGTGGTGGAGTAGGCCTCAGTCCCACGGCAGCCATGAACCTGCCTCTCAGTCTCTAGGTTCAGCTCTGCAAGCCCTGCGCAGTCTGTGGGTGTCCAGAGGAGGCGGCTGAGAGTGAGGAGGAGCATGGGGCGAGGAGGCAATTACTATAGCCTAGGTTGCAGCCTGTCAGCCCGTGGTTTGCAGCCGGAGGAGGCACTCATCCCGGTTGGTCAAGCATTGCGCCACTGTGGTATTGCACTGACCACCAGGGGGCAGCTCCTGCATTGAGCATCTGCCCTCTGATGGTCAGTGTGTGTCATAGTGACTGGTTGACTGGTCGTCTGGTCCTTCTGGTGTTCAGTTGCTGAGCTTTTATTATACATGATAAGTGTGAACAAGAAACTAAATGTTAAAAGGGGGAAAGACTGCCCTGACCCATGTGGTTAAATTGGTTGGTTGTCATCCCATGTATGCGCACCAAGGGATTGCTAATTTGATTCCAGGTTGGGGTACATTCCCGGGTTGCACGCTCTACCCCTAGTCAGGGGTGTGCAGGAAGTGGCCAATCGATGTTTCACTCTCACATTGATGTTTCTTTCAGTCTCTTTTCCTCTCTCTCTTTCTCTCTCTCTCAAAATCAATTTTAAAAAAATTTGAAGATAGGCTTTTTAATTAAACATAGACTTTTTAAATTAAAATAGGGTAAAATTTCAATATTCTATTAATTTCAGTTGTACAACATTGTTATTCAACATTTATATACATAACAAAGTAATCACCATGATTAGTCTGGTACCCATCTGTCACTGTATGAAATTATAATACTAGAGGCCCAGTGCAGGAAATTCATGCCAGGGGCAGTGGGAGGGGTTCCTAAGCTTGGCCTGCAACCTCTCCAGTCTGGGACCCCTTGGGGGATGTCCAACTGCCTCTCACAATCCAGAACCGCTGGCTCTAACAGCTCGCCTGCCTGCCTGCCTGATCACACCTAATCCCTCTGCCTGCCTGCCTGCCTGATCGTCCCTAAGTGCTCCCCTGCAGGCCTGATCGCCCCTAACCAGCTCTGCCTTGCCCCACACCTGGAACCCAGGATTCCCTCCTTCAGTCAGTCACAGGCACATGGGACCCAGGCTTCCCTCCCTCTGGCCGGCCGCAGGGGATTGTGGATGGGCAGCTTCATCAGGGCTGCAGGCGCCCAGAACCATGGGGTGGGGGGCTTGTCCCTCTTCCAGGTAGCAGGCACAGCTGCTAGCGCCTGGGATCATGGGGCAGTTGGCTTGTCCGTCTCCTGGGCCACAGCCTGGCTGGTCCCCATTCCTGTCTTGTGAGCTTATTTGTGCCTGGCTTGTCCCCTGTCCTCTCTCCCCGGTGTTGATTGTCTGAGCTGTTACGGCATATGAGCGTGATGACCATTTGCATATTAAATAGGATTATTGAATACTAGAGGCCCGGTGCACGAAATTCATGCATGGCATGGGGGTAGAGGGTGGTGGTGGTGTCCTGTAGGCCAACGTGCATGCTTTCCAATCTGGGACCCCTTGAGGGATGTCCGACTGCCCATTTAGGCCTGATCCCACCACAGTTGGACATCCCTTTCACAATCCAGGACTGCTGGCTTCCAAACTTTCGCCTGCCGATTGTCCCTAACCACTCCCCTGCCAGCCTGATCAATGCCTAACTGCTCCTATGCCGGCCTGATTGCCCCTAACTGCCCTCCCCCTGCCAGGATGCCCCCCCCCACAACTGTCCTCCCCTGCTGGCCTGGGACCCCCACAAATGCCCTCCCCTGCAGGTCTGGGTCCCTCCCAACTACCCTCCCCTATAGGCCTGGGTCTCCCCCAACTGCCCTCCCCTGCAGTCCTAGGTCCCCCCCAGCTGCCCTCCTCAGCCAGCCTGGTCCCCCACAACTGTCCTCCCCTGGAGGCCTGGGTCCCCACCAACTGTCCTCCCTGCAGGCCTGGGTCCCCCCTAACTGTCCTCCCCTGCAGGCCTGGGTCCCCCCTAACTTCCCTCCCCTGCAGGCCTGGGTCCCTCCTAACTTCCCTCCCTTGCTGGCCCTCTTGTGGTGGCCATCTTTGACCACATGGGGGCAGCCATCTTTTGATGGTCAATTTGCATATTACTCTTTTATTAGATAGGATATTCCTATTCTGTTCATTACATCCCCTAGACTTATTTTTTAAATTTGTACCTCTTATATTTCTTCACCTTTTTCACCCTTCCCCTGACTTTCCTCCCCACTGGCAACCATCAGTTTGTTGTCTATATCTATGAATCTGTTTCTGTTTTGTTTGTTGGTTTGTTTTGTTTTTTAAATACATAGACTTTTTAAGTAGTTGTAGTTCAGGACCTGCAGTTGAAAATCTGCTCTCTCTTTGATGAAGCTAACAGATATTTAAAAATATTAGTTTAAGCTAAGTAATTTACCATAAAAATTACAATGGATTGTGGCTTGTTTTGTTAGTTTCTAGTGAAAATTAAAGGCCCTTAAATTTTTCAATGGCCCTAAATATTTTTTCCTACGTGGACAGAGAAAACTATATTTTCATAAATTGGCACATGACCTAGTTTTATACATGAGAATAGCATACAGTAGTCCCTCTTTTTCCATGGGGGACACATTCCAAGACCCCAGTGGCTGTTTGAAACCATTGGTAGTACCAAACCCTAATCAAATCCTTCAACTCTGTTGGAAATGTGGCAGCAGTTTCTTCATTGGCAAATGCAGCCTCTGCCATAATTTTTATATTTTTCAGTCCAAATCTATTCCTGAATCTGTGTAACCAATCCCTTATTTGTAGTAAATGGCTGGGTGTCCCTCATTTTAGGGGTTCCCTTGCTGAAGTCTTTGTATGGGCTCATCGCTTGCTGATGCAACATGTTCCTCTCAGCCAAAACAGGTTTTCTGTGCATATCTTCCATCCACAAATTTAATACCTTTGCTATCTTAACTAAGCACTTTTTTCTTCTTCAAAACGTCATGGATAGAAGAGTCTTCTTACTATATTAGTAGATGTTAGCAACTCCAGCATATGATTTTTTTTTCCTTTCCAGATTGTTGAGAACTTTTAAATGAAGCATGTTAGGGCTTGTCTTTGGCATATATCAATTTCCAGGGTCACTACTCCTGTGCTTTAGGGCCATTATTAAAGTAAAATGAGGGTTATCGGAATACAAGCACTGTAATATGTTAGTAGTCGATCAAATAAGTGAGAGACCTAAGTTACTAGCATGTATAGCATGAAGACACTGGACAAAGGGAAGAATCATGTCCTAAGGAGGACACAATGGGGGGTGGAATGAGATTTCATCATGTTACTCAACTTGTTGTGCGACTTAAAACTTATGAATTGTTTATTTCTGGAGTTTTCCATTTAATATTTTCAGATTGCAGTTGAGACTGCTGGTAATCGAAAATGAGGAAAGCAAAACAGTGGATAGAGGGGATTACTTTATATCTTAAAGGTGTTTTTAAAACAAAATTTTTCTTCTGTGAAATGAACTGATATATTCTTTTATTCTTTCTAACCTCTATTTTTTTTCACTTTGATTTTTCTTCCAGCTGGCCGGTCTGATCGTGTCCAGATGAGAAATGATTTAGCTAAAATAAATAAAGTTATCACAGAACACACAAGTCATTTAGCTCCATACCAGTTTTTAACTGCTTTTTCACAGTTGATCTCTCGAATTTGTCATTCTCATGATGAAGTTTTTGTTGTCTTGATGGAAATTATAGCCAAAGTGTTTCTGGCCTATCCTCAGCAAGCAATGTGGATGATGACAGCTGTCTCAAAGGTAATATGTTAATCACAACATTCGGTTTTTCCCCTTCTTATATGGCATTAATTACTTAATGCTAATATGTAGGTGTGAGTTCCAGGGTTTCTCTTTTATATTAGATTTGTAATAAACATAAATATTAAAAAAAATTGTAGCATAATGTTTCATTTAAAAAGTTGGACATATCTACCATACCAAATGTATTGACTAGTAGGTTTAAGATCAAAGAATTCAGCATGCTTTTTCTTTACAAGGTATATAAATTGTTAGTGCTTGGTATAAAGTAGCAACATGCGCTGGGTGGGTAGCTTAATCAGTTGGAGCATTATCTGTACACCAAAAAGTTGCAGGTTTAATTTCTGGCGAGGGCACATACCTATGTTGCAGGTTCTATCCCTTGTCAGCTGCCTGTGTGGGGCAACCAGTCGATGCTTCTCTCTCACATCAGTGTTTCTCTCCCTTTCTCTCTCTCTCTATAATCAATAAAAATTATATTTTCGGGTGAAGGTTAAAAAAAAATGCACCCATAAAACAAAAACAGTGCCCTTGTCAGTTTGGTTCAGTGGATAGAGCCTCAGCCTGCAGACTAAAGGGTCCCAGGTCGATTCCAGTCAAAGGCATATGCTCGAGTTGTAGGCTTGATCCCTGGCATGGAGGAGGCAGCCAATCAATTATTCTCCCTTATTATTGATGTTTCAATTTCTCTCTCCCTTTCCCTTCCTCTCTGAAATAAAAAAAAATATATTAAAAAACAAAAACAACAACCTATTTTTTTCCCAAGTGGTTTAATCCAAAGTATCAGAACTGTTAATACTAGATAGAAAAATGTTTTTGCATTATTAATGGAACGTTACAACGTGGTAAATATGTTTGTTTAATCTTAGAAAATTTCAAAAATAACCTATCTATTAAAAGAGTAATATGCAAATTAACCGTCACTCCGGGATAAAAATGATGGTGCCATAGCCACAAGATGGCGGAAGCCAGTCCCTATCATCCATGCCACAATCCCCCAGTCCAGGGGAGAGGGCAGCGCTGAGAGTTGGCAGCGTGAGCGGCCTGACTCAATGTTGCCCAGAGGCCCTCCTGACCCTTTGTAAAAACACAAAAACAAATTCATTTGCCATGGAGTGATCCCACACACACACCTGCAGCCTCAGGGTCTCAGCCTCGGAAGTGCCAACGCCCCCACTTAACAATCCCCTCCCAGTGGCAGCTTCGGGGACTCAGCTTGGAAGTGCCCACACCCCCACGGAGAGATTCCCCTCCCAAAAGCAGCCACACCCCCTTGGAGAGATCTCCTCCTAGAAGCAGCCTCTGGGTCTCAGCCTTGGAACCTTGTGCATCCTCAGGAGTGATCCCCCTGGCACACACCTGTTGCCTCAGAATCTCAGTCTAGGAAGCATCCTGGGCGAGTGATTCTGCCCTACTGGCAGCTGCAGGGAGTCAGCCTCAGAATTTTCCTTGCCCCCAGCCCAGTGATTGGAGCAGGGAGAGGGGTATCTGGGCAAAGCTGCCCAGCAAACTTCTCCCATTGGGCAGAAACTTGTGACTGTGTTAGGGAGGTAAATGAGTTTTGTTTAAAATCTTTACAAACCACAAAGGAAATGTCTGAAATGGGTTTCACATCAGAAGTAACTTATAACTAATTTCTGAAGGCAAACTGCTACATTGCAGTTACATCACTACAGAGTATCCCATTGTGTGGAGGTCTCCACAGCGGCAGTATGGGTGCTCCTCACCCCAGTTCCTCAGCACCTGGGGCCGGGCTTGAACCCACCAGGAAGGCCTTTTCCCCTATAGTTTTCACCAAGGCAGGCAGGTTTTTTAGACATAAGTAAGAAGTGCCCATGCACAAGTCCTGAAGATGCCAAGGCCGGCAGAAATGACAAAGAAACCGGGAAAAGAGCAAACCCAGAAACATCACCAATCCCAACATAGATCATCTTTTTCTTCAGATGATTGTGTGTTTCCATCTTCATCTTCTGGAAGCAAGACAGATTCAAGTACTGACAATTCTACCCACAGAAAAGTTAAGAGAAAGAGAGGAAAGAAAAGGAATAAAAGAAGAAAAGAAAAAAGGACAAAAGATGAAACATCAAGAAAAAGAAAGAGAAGGAACAAAGGAAGAAACAACCACATGATATCACCTTTCCAAGATCTCATGAAATTCCTATTTAAGGAGTTTATTTTATGACACTTTTAGTTTGCGTTTACATTTTTACTGGTTTGTCAAGACCACGGCAGGTAAAGTGTCCAATATGTTAAAGAAAGAACCCTATCTAATAAAGAGGGAATACACAGGAGAGGGCAGTTAGGGGCGATCAGGCCAGCAGGGAATAGTTAGGCATCGATCAGGCTGGCAGGAGAATGATTAGGGGGTGATTGGCTGGCAGGCAGAAGTGGTTAGGGGCAATCAGACAGGCAGTCAGGTGAGTGGTTGGGAGCCAGTAGTCCCAAATTGTGAGAGATCCCTGTGGGATTGGCCCTAAACCGGCAGTCGGACATCGCCCAAGAGATCCCAGATTGGAGAGGATTCAGGTTGGGCTGAGGGAACCTCGCCCAGTGCACGAATTTCGTGCACCAGGCCTCTAGTACAGATATATAAAAAGGAAAACATTTACACTTTTAATATTTTGATGTATTTTTATATGTGCATATTTTAGCTCAAATTTTATATAGATACGTAATTTTATATTTTCACTTAAGAGTGTTACCATAAGTCTGTTTTCATGTTGTTAAATATTCTTCAAAGACATAATTTTAGTAATTATATAAAGTTCTGTAGTAGTGCTAGAGGCCTAGTGCACAAGTTTGTGCACTGGAGGGAGGGAGGGAGAGTCCCTCGCCCTGCCTACACCCTCTGGCAGTCCCAGAACCCTCGGAGGATGTGTGACTCATGACTTACCATATTTTTCAGCATGTGAGACAACTTTTTAACCCAGGAAAATTTTCTCAAAAGTTGGGGGTCATCTTATACGCCGGGTGTGTCGTATAGGGCGGGTGCTGAAACTTCTGAGCCAGACTGGAAAATCTGTGCTTGCCGCATACAGTGGGAGGAGCTCAAAAACGGCTGCACTCCATTCATTTCAGTGGAGCCGGATGGAGATCACAAGTGTCTCCGGTCAGCTCCTTTTTGCGCTGCATACACTCTCTGTTGGGACTTTTTAACCCAGGAAAATCTTCTCAAAAGTTGGGGGTTGTCTTATACGCCCAGTCGTCTTATATGCCAGAAAATACGGTAGGCCCACTCCTCTCACCAACTCTGCTGCGCTTGCCAACAATGAGCCCAGCTTTTGGCTGAGCATCATTCCCTCTGTTGGAGCGCACTGACCACCAGGGGTCAGTTCATTCCTGCATTGAGCGGCTGCCCCCTGGTGGTCAGTGCATAGCAACTGGTCATTCTGTTCTTTAGTCAACTTGCATATTAGTTTTTTATTATATAGGATTCTGTAGTAGTTAGCTATCTCTATTTTAACTGTTGATCATTAAGGTTTTTACACTTTTTCCTATTGTATTACATCCTGACACATCTACATTTATTCTCATTTCTGTTTTCTTCAGGGTGAATTCTAAGAAGTAAATTTATCAGGTCATCAAATGTAAAAAAAAAATAAAATTATCAGGTCATAGGATAGCAGCATTTTTTTTTATGACTATTGATGATATTGCCAAATTGATTTCCAAAAAATTTGAGTCAGTATAATTACATCATGAATACTTTTAAGTTGATTTTTGTTAAACGTTTTGTTGTTAATCTTTTTAAAATCTTGTATAAAATAGCATTTGACTTTTTTTACAGTCTTCTTATCCCATGCGTGTGAACAGATGCAAGGAAATCCTAAATAAAGCCATTCATATGAAAAAATCTTTAGAAAAGTTTGTTGGAGATGCAACTCGTCTGACAGATAAGCTTCTAGAATTGTGCAATAAACCGGTATTGTCGTAAATCTTACTATTGTATAGATCAATGTTGGATAATTTATACAAAACTTCTAGATGATTTTAGCTGGTTTTCTTTCATGTGATTAAGTTAAAATTATAACATATATTGTATACACAGATAGCAGAAGTCATCAAATTGTATCCTTTAAGTCTGCAGTTTACCCTAATAAAGCTGATTTTAAAATTCCTAACATGTCTCTCTCTTCAAATGTCCTCCAAATTTCTAAAAGTTCTTAATGTAAGTTCTTCTGAGAGTAAATTATCTATGCTTATGAAAAGTAATTTTAAGTAGAAGATATGAGATAAGCCATGTAAAACATGCAGTGAATTCAACTTGTCTCTGCGGTTGTTTTCTGTCATATTTTTAAACTTTCAAACTTATTACATAAACCTATATGAAAGGAAAGATAGGAGTTTTTGATTTGGTTTTTATTCTTTCAGCACACATTTTATTACCCACCAGGAGACAAACACTATGTTGAGAGAAACAAAGATCATAAGACATCTTCTTCTGTCTGGAAGTGCTTATGGTCTCATAGGAAACTAAGTAGATGGTTATTATCTAGTGTAATAACCACTTTTTTTTAATAGTAAATTTGTGAGTACAATATGGACATGCTTATAGGACTGACCCACTCTTGTACCTAAGGAACTGGAGGGGAAAAAATCCTAAAGAATGTGTGTGAAAAGTAAAGGTGGGTGTATGGCTAGTTAGCAGAAGTGAGAGAGACATTTTATATAGTTAATAACTATATTTCTCTTTACAAGTTTTCACTATTAACTGTTTATTGGTGAGAAAATACAAGGTTATATTAATCTCTCAACTTCCCTTCTACAATAAATATCTTGAAAGAATAATCTGTTTTCCTGTCTGCATTAATTCTATTTGATTTCTGATGCATTTTCAAAACAGTGTGATGATAATGGCCAATGTTTATTAAACACTGACACTTTTACAAGTTTCCAATTCTTTATCTGAATCTTTTGTGGCCAGCAACATTTAGGAATTCAGAATTTTTCAGATTTTTAAAGGGAATACAGTGCATTACTTTATATTGAGTATCATAATTAGATACATAATTATTTTTGTTGTGGAGCTTATTAATTTTTGCACTAAGTGAGAAATTTGGTATTATTTTGCTGCCAAAGTTTTATTTACAGAGCTGTTTGAATTTTGTAATGACTGATAATGGATTATAGGCCTTTATTATCTCCTTTAGTCATTTAACAATCCTGTTGAGCAGGTAAAAGAATACAGAGTGGTTAAAATAAGATGATGTATTAAAAATACTTAAAAATAAAGATAAGAAAAAATACTTAGAAAACTATAGACTGTGGAGCTATTATAATTAATATACTGTAGAACTGAAATTTTATTTTGAGTGAAACTAGAGATTCTGTAATTCGAGGTAAACAGATAAATTAAAATGTACAATTTTTTTTCCCCCAGGTGGATGGAAATAGTTCCACATTAAGCATGAGTACTCATTTTAAAATGCTTAAAAAGCTGGTAGAAGAAGCAACATTTAGTGAAATCCTCATTCCTTTACAATCAGTCATGATACCCACTCTTCCATCAATTCTGGGCACTCATGCTAACCATGATCCATTTCCTGGTCATTGGGCTTATATTGCAAGTTTTGATGATACGGTAAACTTCAGTTTTATATACCTATAACTGTGTTTCTTAAATTTAATTAAGTTAAAAATTTCAAATTACTTTTAAAAGTGTCTTTTCTCAGAGACTAAGTGAATTTTACTGGCAAAGAAAATGTGATTGGAAATACAGAAAAGTAACACTCCCTTGTATTGAAGAAATAAAACTAAGTGATAAAAATCCCATCTTCAGCCTACTATTTCGATTTTTCACTTGCTCACATTTGTTTTTAGTATGAGAATAATCTTTATTTTTTTCACAATTTGATTTTTCCATATTCTTTTGTCTTAAATATAGAGAACAGGAAAAAAAATACAATCTTTTGTTTCTATTTTATAAGAAAGTGAAATTCAGCTAGGAAGAGCCTGATTCTTTTTTTGAAGTATGATGTGTGACTGTTTTAAAGAAATGGTAGTAGAGTATTTCTAAATAAATACTTTTGAAAACAAATTTATTACAATGCTTCTGTTTTGAAACATTTGTTTAACTGCTTTAGTTATTAAATCACAGAATGCAAGCATTCTTATTACTTATAGTCATGGTTTGTTTTAACTTAATATTAATAGGTAGACATTAACTAGATTTGAATTTGGAGTAGTTTCTTTTTAAAATAATCAAGTTACTTTCAATTGATAAACATTTGTTACATTAAAGACATTTCATAACAGCTTCTTAGCCTTTGTAGAAAGGTCCTAAAAAATATTTTTAAAAAATTTTAACTTTGTGACTACTTTAAGGACTGCCTAAATTTGGGTGTGTATGTACTTACATTGCTGATAAAATAATCTTTTTATTTCATAGTCATTAGTAATTGGAGAAAATGTGTCTCTACGTATGGGCAACCATTCTTTTCCGACATCATATATAATTAAGATGAAAGAAATTGTTAAAAGAATAAATTTACCACATAATAAAGATTTTTCTCCTTTTTATTTTTTATTATGTTAGGCAACACAATATAATATATATAGAATTAATTTTATTCTATTATATATATATATATATATATATATAATTTATACAAATAATTCTGACCTTAGTATATATATAACTTATGTTTTAGGTGGAAATTCTTGCTTCTCTTCAGAAACCTAAGAAGATATCTTTAAAAGGATCAGATGGAAAGTTCTACATCATGATGTGTAAGCCAAAAGATGACCTGAGAAAGGATTGTAGACTAATGGAATTCAATTCCTTGATTAATAAGGTTTGGAGATGGTTTGCTTTTATTTTAGAATTACCATAATTGCTGTCAATTGGATACAGGCTTTTCAATATGGAGATAGATCAGTCTTAAAAACAGGAATAAAATATATTGCTTTTCATTTTAAATTAATTTTTAAATTGGTATAAAATATACATAAAATTTATCATCTTAACCATCCCCCCCCCCCCCCATTGATTTTTAGAGAGACTGAAAGGGAGGGAGGGAGGGTGAGAGATAAAGAGAAACACATCAGGAATCAAACCTGCAACCCAGGTACCCGCCCTTGTACAGGAATTGAACCCATGACCCTACGGTGCGTGTGCTGGTCCTCTAGCCACTGAGTACACCGGCCAGCACTCACTTAATTTTTAAAAAATAAGATTCTTGCATTATACTGAGAAAAATGAATTTTATATTAATGAGGGAAAATATTTTCCATTTAATGTTTAAGTGGTCTATAATATACTTTTATATCAGATTTAGTTACATTTTATGTTTCATTGCTAGTAAGAAAATATTAGGTTTTTTCTATTTTATCAATACACTATTTAAAGGCAGATCATTGGTATTTTTGTTTGTCTATTTTATTGGTAAATACTTGATTTCTATTTCATAAATGGTATGAGAAATTTTATTAAAGTTTCATTAAAAATATATGGTTTTAGTTATTTTGAATTATTCTGTATCCAGGTATTGTAAATGCACAGAATCTGTTTTTCTATTGTAAAAATAAGCCATGATGTAGAAGGATGAATGCTGTTCTTTATTATAAGCTTTTTTCCCTGTTCTCCACCTCCCTTCCCACATTTCACTAGTACCTCTAAGCAGAAAAAGGTATGGACCTTTAACATAGAAAAGATATAGCAGCTGATAAGTTCATTAAAAACAAAGACAATTATGGTTTGTCCTTAGTTTAATAAAAAATAAGTTAAAAATTAATGCAATATTAAAAATTCATTTCAAAATTTTCAAAAAATTCATATGAAGGGAATGAATATTTTTATTTTATATGTTGTTTGGTAAATTGATAACTTAACTTACTGACTTTTAAACTATTAGTATGTTCACCCTGAAGCTCCCTGAGTGTGTTTTTGGTTGAGATTATCAAGTGGCCAGGCTTTACTTTATATAGTTGTCTTTTTAAAAAATTACTGATTTGAGAGAGGGAAGCATCAGTTTGTTGTTCTACTTATTCACGCATTCATTGGTTGCTTCTTCTATGTGCCTGGAATGGGGATTGAGCTTGCAACCTTGATGTATTGGGATGATACTCTAACCCACTGATCTACCTGGCAAGGGCTCTATATTTATCTTGATAGGCTTTGTCACTGATTAGGTTATTTTATTACTGTCCTCCTACATTAACATGGTCAGAAAAATAGCCTGATTGTGAAAAACTAGAGTTTGACTTGTTATTCAAGGAGGCTTTACTTGTGATTCTAATATCATACTGTTTTGTTGACATTTATGAAGCCTACTTATTCCTAAAGTTTAAAATGTATGTTTGGTCAGTGATGTGGTTTTGAATTGGACAGGTTACAATTATAGTTATTATAGTTAGTTTATTTCATACAGCTCCAGAATTAAACAAAATACACTTTATCCTTACCTAATATGTTTCAGGATTAATCAGAGGAGATGTGAAAAGTTTTCTTATGCTAAAAGAGAATTTTTCACATGAAGCTATAATATTAAATTGTAATAGTAAACTTGGGATATCATAAAACTCATACTTTCGTTTATGCATTTTTGAGAGAATTAAAATTAAACAGCAGTCTCTGTGCCTAAGTACTTAATATTTTAATAATATTTTTGGAAACAATGAAAATAAAGGAATACTTTGTCATTATCAAATATACAACTATAATATTTTTAACACAATATTGTTGACACAGTTGGTTAATAATTTTAAAAAAGGACTTACCCAAGTCATTTTTAATGATTTACAAAGATTAGGAATACTGTCTAACCAGTCTCCTTGCCTGTCATTCTGAAAAATTATTCATTTACCCTACATGGTAAGCTGTTATTGACCTTCTTTTGCTATGAAATGAGCAATCTTATATTTGATATAATATTTAGAAATTTTTAATTTTTAAGTTTATGTGTTTGTTTGTTTTTTAATAGTGCTTAAGAAAAGATGCAGAATCTCGTAGAAGAGAGCTTCATATCCGAACATATGCAGTTATTCCATTGAATGATGAGTGTGGAATTATTGAATGGGTTAACAACACAGCTGGCTTGAGACCTATTCTCACCAAACTATATAAAGAAAAGGGTACTAAAATTAATTTTTATGATATAAGTATATAATATGCATATAATGTATAATATGGGTATAATTGTTATTAACATATATCATAGTATATTTTTTGGCATAAGTCATGCTGAAATTTCCATTCAAATGAGATCCTATATATAGAAGTACTTAAGTGTTTTTCTTTCTTTCTTCTTTGTATTTTAATTCCTTATTTTCATCCCAGAAGGACTGTGGTAGCTTAAAAAAAATGTATAGAAAATTTGTTTTTCACAGAGTTACTGGTTAGCAATTCTGGAATGATTATGTGTGTAGTAGATTTTAGCAAATAAATATATTGTGGCTAATGGGAGCTAGTTTTTCACTGTAAGAGAAGGAAAAGGAAAGGGAAGTCTGGAATGAAACCAAATTTATTAGAATTGAAGTGGAGCCTCCCACTAGCCAAACCTGGCATAAAGGAGCTCCAAAATAGATAATGATAGTATTAAATTATAACCCATGGACTAAATAAATAGAAAAATCCACACCAATATAAACAAATACTTGAATAAATAAGGAAGTACAAACAGTTCTTCTTTACATTAGAATTGCAGTGAATAAATGTAGAATAAATTATGGAAATAGAAAATCACCAATTAGTAAATAAAATAGTAATAATTGTTATAGGCAGTGAATCTTAATGGATACTAACATTAATAGGGAAAATATGACAGGAAACATTATTTACAGAGTCTCAAAGTATATCCCCAAAGATAGCTTATTAATTACAAAAGGAAAAAGTAATAACTTTGCAGTAGAAAAACAAAAATATAATTGCTCAGAACACTTTTAAAAAATGTCAATATAATGAAAGGTAAAGACAGAAATTTCCCAGATCTGAGAACTATATAGAAGCATGACAACTGAATGCAGTATGGAATCCTGGATTGGATCCTGACCCAGAAAAAGGGTGATAGTACGACAGTTGGTGAAATTTGGATGAGGTCTGAAGATTAATCAATAATAGTATAACAATATCAATTTTCTGGTTTATATAATTACTAGTTGCCCGGTGCATGAAATTCATGCACGGAGGGGGTGTCACTCAGCCCAGCCTGCACCCTCTCCAATCTGGGACCCCTCCAAGCATATTTAATTAAATCTCATAAGTCACGTGATGTCCGACTGTCGGTGTGGGATTGGGCCTAAACTGGCAGTTGGACATCCCTCTCGCAATCTGGGACTGCTGGCTCCTAACTGCTTACCTGTCTGCCTGCCTATTTGCCCCTAACCACTCTGCATGCTGGCCTGCTTGCTCCCAACTGCCCCCCAGCTGGCCTGCTTGCCCCCACCTGCCCTCCCTGCTGGCCTGCTTACCCCCAACTGGGCCCCCCTATTGGCCTGTTCACCTCCAACTGCCCCCCGTACCGGCCTGATCACCCACAACTGCCCTCCCTCTTGGCCCCTAACCACCTCTACCTTGGCCCTGCCACCATGGCTTTGTCCAGGAGAATGTCAAGAAGGTCTCCTGGAAGGTCTCCCAGTCTAATTAGCATATTACCCTTTTATTAGTAGAGATAGAGGCCTGATGCACTGGTGGGGGCCAGCTGACTTGCCCTGAAAGGTGTCCAGGATCAGGGTGGGGGTTTCCTTAGGGTGGCGTGGCCAGCCTGGGTGAGGGGCTGATGGCTGTTTGCAGGCTGGCAATGCCTCCAGCGGGGACCCTCACCCCATGAGGGTGTGGCCACCCTGGGTAAGGGGCTGAGGGCCATTTTCACCCTGGCCACACTCCGTTCAGGGTGGGGGTCCCTGCTGGGGGGCCTGGCCAGCCTGGGTGAGGTGCTGAGGGCCGTTTGCAGGCCCCTCCCTTGGCAGCTGGCTTGGGTGACCCAAGCCTCCCGTGCTCAGGCCTGTTCCATGGGCACTGCCCACAGGCCCCTCCTTCAGCAGCTGGCCCAGGTGTTTGGGAAGCTTGACTTCCTCTGTTGCCAGGGGCAACCCAAGCCTCCTACCCTCTCCGGCTGGCTCCATGGCTGCCACCATTTTTGTCCTGCTAATTTGCATACTCACTCCTGGTTGGCTGGTGGGTGTTGTGAAGTGACAGTCAATTTACATATTTCTCTTTTATTAGTGTAGATATTACTGTAATGAAAAAGATGAAAAATAAGAAATTTGGGGGACGAATATATGGGAACTCTGTGTCATTATGAAATTTTTGTAAGTCTAAAATTCTACTTTTTAAAATGCATGTGATGCAAATACATAATAAATATATCAGAATGAAGTATAAGTGTTAGTTTTCTAGGGCTGCTGTAACAAGTTACTACAAACAGCTTATAACAGTAGAAACTTATTCTCTCACAGTTCTGGAAGCTAGGAGTCCAAAATCAGGTGTGAGTAGGACCGTGATATCGCTGAGGCCCTTAGAGGAGAATCTGCTCCAAACCTTTTTCTTTGGTGTTGCCAGCAACCTTTTATATTTCTTATTGATGCTTATAGGTGCATCAGCCCTTTCTCTGCCTCAGACGTCATAGCATTCTCCCTAAGTCTATATCTGTTTTCTCTTTTTGTAAGGATACCAGTCGTATTAAGGGCCCACTCTGATTACTTCTTCTTAATCTGATTACATGGACAAAGACCTTAATTTCAAATCACAAGCATGGGTACCAGGGGTTAGGACTTCACATATTTTTCAGAATAAAATTCAACTGATAACATTAAGTAATATTGATGAGTTACTATATTATGTGTATTGTGCTAAGTATGTTATGTACATTATTTTAAATAGTGCCAGAGAGGTTAACTAATTTATCCAAGTTCACATAGCTAGTATGTTGCAGACACTGAAGTTCAAACATATTTGAATCTGATTTCAAGGAACTTGCTGTTGACTATTTCATTTAGAAGGATGAAATAATGTATAATTTCCCACCTTACTATGAACAGACATTTGTACTATGCAACATTTAACTCCCAAGAACCTCAAATCACAAATTTGTTGATCAAACTTTCATCTGTGCCTTGTTTTATGAAGATTAACTGTTAGTAATTAATTTTAAAAAGCACCACACCAAGGTGGGCCTAAAAGGCATTTGCTAGAGTAGAGTCATACCAGTCATCTAATATGACTCACAAATATATCAGGAGGAGTTCTGCTTCCCCAGATGATTTGCATTTTCAAGATTAGTTTAAGAACCAGGTATACTGTGAATCTTATAGTCTAGCCTTCACACAGAGTAAATTATTCCAGAGCACCATAGTAGGATTCTTATGATTCAGTGAGGATCTACCTAAAACATACTGATTAACAAGGGAATCACTATAATTTAGTGAGGGCTGTACAATTTTACAATTTTTACAATGGGCACTATTCACATTGGATTTATTCTGAATGCTATCTTCTGGTATTATTTGATTCCATAACATTGGCTTTAGTTGATATTAATTATAATGAGTGAGAAGATAAATTTATCTACACATAATTGAAAGTTTTCAATTCTTGCACTTGAATAACAATTTGAATAAAAGTCCTGTCCTATTTTAACAACAAGAAATACCCTTTTTCTCATTTGACTTGTGAAGATTCATGGAAATCACTCTGTCTTGCAGGAGTTTATATGACAGGGAAGGAACTTCGCCAGTGTATGCTACCAAAGGCAGCAGCTCTGTCTGAAAAACTCAAAGTTTTCCAAGAATTTCTCCTGCCCAGACATCCACCTGTTTTTCATGAGTGGTTTCTGAGAACATTCCCTGATCCGACATCATGGTAAGTTACCAAGATTATAATACATCATTATGGTTGGATATAAAGAAGTATTTTAAGTTTATGTTACCTCATATGCATGAGGATATTTGATAGGTATTTTTTTTTAGGTACAGTAGCAGATCAGCATATTGCCGTTCCACTGCAGTTATGTCAATGGTTGGTTATATCCTGGGCCTTGGAGACCGTCATGGTGAAAACATTCTCTTTGATTCTTTGACTGGTGAATGTGTACATGTGGATTTCAACTGTCTCTTCAATAAGGTATATGATGTGACTTACTCTAGATAATTATATGTTTTCTATTAATTTTCTTTCTTCAACAACTGTTCTTCCTAAATGTACCCATTGGTAGCAGTTATAGTCATAGTAGAGTCACATATCCCATAGCCCTTAGTAAAGCAACCTAGGATGGAGAGAACTCAGAAGCGTAATATAGTAAAACTAGCACTGAACTTAAGTCTGAAAACATAGGTTCAAGTTCTGATTCAATTAGTTCTTAGTTATATGAACATGGACAGAGCAGTTCATTTTACTGAGACCCACTTTTAGAGAAACAGTAGTTTAATGTGATGGTTTCTAAACATGTCAGCATATCAGAATCATCTAAGAGGTGTTTTTTTGTTCATTGATTTTTTTAGAGAGAGAAATAGAAACATCAAGGAGAGAGAAACATTGATCAGCTGTCTCCTGCATGCTCCCTACTGGGGATTTAAGCCCACAACTGGGCTTGTGCCCTAATCAAACTGGTGACCTCTTGGTGCATGAGCCTACACTCAACCATTGAGCCACACCACCCTGGATAAGAGGTTGTTGTTGTTTTTTAAATGCAGATATCTAGGAAACATCCCAGAAGATTCATATGCTGTAGATCTAGAGTAGGGCCTGGGAATTAATTAAGATAGTTGGACTCTCCCTAAGGCCTCCTCCAATTTTCCAATGTTAGGATCTTGGAAAGTGGACTAGTAGGGTAGACCACTTTTTTCTTCATCCTCATTCTCTATTGATTGCCTTCTGTCACAGGAAAACAAGAAATGTCACAGCCCAAATTGAAAACAAATCAGAGATAAACCACTGGTATATGTTAAATCATAAAAGAGAGGAATTTAGGGAAACTAGAGGGATGAAAAAGTCCTAGGGAAAGCTGGCCAAAGAATGGTAAAAAATAAATGAACTGGACTACATTCCATTCCATGTTGCATTTCCTGTCTGAGGAATATGAGCATCTAATGGTTGGCTATATCTTTTCCCCTGGTCTTTTAAAATCAAAGTTTTAAAGAAAAGAAGAAATATATGACAATACATGTAAGTACTTTATATTATTCAAGAAAGACATTAAGGAAGTCAATATAACATAAAATATTGAATGCATAAAAAATTCTCTTTAATGCTGTTTACCACAGTAATTCAGTAAAAGGCGAGTCCATTCATCCTCTAGATCTTACCCACGAGGTTGCATTTAAATTCCCCAAAAAGCAAAGGTAGAGTCATAGTCATATAGATCATTTGTGATATAGGCTCTAATGTAGTTATAAATATAAATATTTTGACAGTGTGTTTGCTTTTTGCTAAATGAGTCTAGACACGAAGCTCTAAATTTTTTGCATAAAGATTTAAAAATTCTAACATTGCTGCTTTTTAATAAAATGTATTGTTTTAAGGGAGAAACCTTTGAAGTTCCAGAAATTGTTCCATTTCGCCTGACTCATAATATGGTTAATGGAATGGGTCCTATGGGGACAGAAGGTCTTTTTCGAAGAGCTTGTGAAGTTACAATGAGGCTGATGCGCGATCAGAGAGAGCCTTTAATGAGGTAATCACATATTTTGTAAACAATTTACACTAAGTTTGAATGGAATTATTGGTTCCTAGGTATGCTTTCTCTATATAGAAGCTACTTTGCATTGGTTGAAGTAGATTTTTAAAAATATTTATATAATTTACATACCATAAAATTTACATTTCATAAAAGTCACTCTTTTAAAG
This sequence comes from Murina feae, assembly GCA_004026665.1. Taxonomy (NCBI): domain Eukaryota; kingdom Metazoa; phylum Chordata; class Mammalia; order Chiroptera; family Vespertilionidae; genus Murina; species Murina feae. Next base: position 44,959 of record PVJC01007550.1, read on the forward strand.
TGTATTCTACTGTGGTTTTTAGTATATTTGCAGAATTGTGCAACCATCACTGCTATCTAGTTATAAAACATTTTCATTACCCCCAAAAGAAATAGTAGCAATCATTCCCCATCTCTTCTCTCTCACCATCCCTTGGCAACCACTAATCTACTTTCTGTCTCTATGGATTTGCCTATTCTGGACACTTCATGTATAAATGGGATCATACAACATGTAGCCTTTTGTATCTGTTTTCTTTCACTTAACATAATGTTTTTAAGGTTTATTCGTGTTGTAATACGTATCAATACTGTATACTTTTTTATTGCCAAATAATATTACATTGTATGGTTACATTTTGTTTATCCATTTATGAGTCAATGGACATTTGGATTGTCTGTACTTTTTGGCTATTGTGAATGGTATGGCTATGAACTTTTGGGTGTAAGTTTTATGTAGGTATATATATTTAATACTTTTGGATATACCTTGGAGTAGAATTGTTGAGTCCTATGTTAACTCTAAGTTTAACATTTTGAGGAACTTTCGAAGTTTTTCAAAGCACCTGTAATACTTCACAATCCTACTAGTAATGTCTAAGACCTTCTATTTCTCCACACCCTTACCAACACTTGTGATTGTATGTATTTTTAATTTTACCTGTCCTAGTGGGTGTGAAGTTGTATCTCATTGTGGATTTTTTAAAATTAACTAGACATTTAATAATTAAATTAATTGACTTTTCCTAAATATGAACAGTTTTGCGATTATGTTGTAAAGGGCCCTTATCTTGGACAGATGCATTCTTAAATATTTATAGAAGAAATAACCAGATGCTCAAGATTTGCTTCAAAAAGAAAAGCACGTACAGGAGTGGGTAGGACAGTTGTGGGTAATTAGTGGTCAGATATGGGTGGGTACATAGGATTCACTATACTATTCTGAGGACTGTTGCCATATATCTGAAATTCTTCCTAATTCAAGTGTGTAAAAGACCTGTGAGGAGTCTGACTTCCCATTTCCCCTTCTGGTCCAACCTCACAGATGGAGGAGCACTCATGTCTGAGTCGTCTAACCTCCCCACAAAAACAGCAGCATGATAGGTACATGCTTTAAGAGGGGAGGTGAGAGAGGGGTGAGTTCCTATCTGCAATGTCATGCTCAGTGGCTCAGCTTGAGTTCTTGAATATTCAGTGAAGGATGATCTGAGGATAGGCCAACGTGCTCAAGTGCATGATTCAGCCATGTCTGTGTTTGCATTTGATGTTGCTCAGCTGGTACTTGTTCCTGCATGCCTTACCCTGGCTTGGCTGTGTGATGGAGAGTCCCTAGGTGTTGGGGAGCCCCAACCAGGCATGGGGATAGAGCCACCTGACACCAAGTATTGTTACTGACCTACTGACAGCACACAACAGGCAACAACTTGGGGATTTGCCCAAGAGAGCCATGTCTAGCTGCTGGTCACGCTGCCCCCCACATCTCATTGACTTTAATTTGCATTTTCCTAGTGAACAGTGATGAGGAATATCTTTTCATGTGTGTTTGTTAGGGGGGTTTTTTTGGTCAGTTATATATTTTATTTGGACAAATGTCTATTCAAATCCCATTTATAATGGGATTAGTTATATTTTGAATTATAAGCATTTTTTACATAAGTAGATACTAGTCCCTTATGAGATATGATTTGCAGATATTTTCTCTGATATGTGGGTTGTCTTTTTCCTTTCTTGATGATGCCCTTTGAAGCATAAAAGTTTTTACTTTTGACAAATTCCAGTTTGTCTCTTATTGTTATTTGTGCTTTTGATGTCTTATTTAAGAATTTTTTGAATAATCCTAAGTTATGAAGAGTTATACCTATGTTTTCTTCTGTTTTCTAGTTTTAGCTCTCATATTTAGATCCTTGATCATTTTCAGTTATTTTTAGTATCAGATAGAGGTCCATATTTATTCCTTTGAATATGCATATCTAGTTGTCCCAGCACCATTTTAAAAAAGGATTATTTTTTCTCCATTTAATTTTCTTGGCAATTTTGTTGAAAATCAGTTGCCCATGTATAGAAGAGTTTATTTCTAGATTCTCAGTTTTATTCCATTTATCTTTATTTCTAACCTATGATAACACACACTGTCTTCATCACTGTAGGTTTGTAGTAAGTTTTGAAATCAGGAAGTGTGATTGGGTCCAACTATTATTTCTTTTTCAAGATTGTTTGGCTCTCCCGGCCTGCATAGCTCTGTGGTTAAGCGTCATTGACCTATGAACCTGGAGTTCAATTCCTGGTCAGGACACATGCCCAGGTTGTGGGCTTGAATCCCAGTGGGGGGCATACAGGAGGCAGCCGATCAGTGATTTTCTCTCATCAATGTTTCTAGCTCTCTCTTCCTCCTTTTTCCTTCTGAAATCAATATATATGTGTGTGTGTGTGTGTGTATGTGTTTTTTTTTTAAAGATTGTTTGGCTATTGTGGGTCCCTTGCATTTCCATATGAATTTTGTCGCTTTTTGTAAGAAAAAAGCCTGGATTTTACAGAAATGGCAATGAATCTATAAATCAATTTGAGGAGTATTACCATCTTAATATTAAGTTTCCTGACCCATGAATGTGGAATCCCCCCCCCATTTATTTATCTTTTAATTTCTTTCAATGTTTTGTAGTTTTTAGTTTGCAAGTTTTCTATTTATTTTTTGAAAAAATGTGTTTCTAAATACCTTATTCCTTTTAATCCTATTCCAAAAGGAATTTTCTTAATTTTTTGATTGCTATTGTATATAACTGATATTTCTATATTGAACGTATATCCTACAACCTTGCTGAACTTGTTTACCACTTTTAAGAGTTATTTTTATAGATATCTTAAAATTTTCTCTCTCCAACAACATGTCATTTGAAAACACAATTTTACTTCTTCCTTTCCAATCTTAATGCCTTTTCTTTTTCTAATTGCTCTAGCTAGATCAACGTTGAATAGACATGGAAAGAAGTCTGCATTCTTGTGTTGTTCCTGGTATTAGGGCTAAAGAAGTCCATCTTTCACCATTAGATATTATGTTAGCTGTAGGAAATACAGTTAACCCTTGAACAACATGGCGGTTAGGGGCATCAATGCACTTGCATAGTGGAAAATCTGCAGATAACTTTTGACTCCCCCAAAACTTAACTACTAATAACCTATTGTTGACTGGAAGCCTTACCGGATGACATAAATAGTCAATTAACATACTTTGTATATTATGTGTATTCTATGCTGTATTCTTAACAATAAAGTAAACCAGAGAGAAGAAAATGTTACTAAGAAAATCATAAGAGAAAATTTATAGCAGAGTACATAATTATTGTAAAAAGTCCTCATATAAGTGGACCTGTATAGTTCAAACCCATATTATTCAAGGGTCAACTAGTTTGTAAAAAGGACTTATGAAATTCATTTATTCACCTTTTTATATAAACGTTGTCTACCAGACATTATTCTATAAAATAAAAGTGTAATATGCAAATCAACCAAACAGTGGAATGAATGGTCGCTATGATGCACACTGACCACCAGGAGGCAGACGCTCAATGCAGGAGCTGCCCCTTGGTGGTCAGCGTGCTCCCACAGGGGGAGCGCTGCTCAGCCAGAAGCTGGGCTCACGGCTGGTGAGCACAGCAGTGGTGGCAGAAGCCTTTCCTGCCTCCACTGCAAGCGAGGGGTCCCATACTGGGAGAGCCCCAGACTGTGAGAGAGATGTCTGACTGCTGGCTTAGGCCTCATTCCCGAACACATCACCTGAGGGGTCCTGGACTGTGAGAGGACGCAGGCCAGGCTGAGGGACCTCAACCCCCCCTCTCCCCCACCCTCTTGCCACGCCAGTGCAGGAATCTCATGCACTGGGCCTCTAGTGGTAGAATACATGGGTTAGTTAGACAAAGGTAAAAGCAAATTCCCTGAAAGAGGAAGTATAACATCCTGTGAAACACTCAACCAGGAGCTTCTACACTAGTCTGAAATAAGTCAGGAAATGACTTCTCAAGGAAGTAGTTTAGACCTTAAAGATAAATAGGATTGGCCATGCAAAAGGGAAAAGAGTGTTGTGAATGAAAGAAATATCAATGGTATTGAAGACATGACTTGCCTGAGAAATGCAATACTGTATTCTAGAGGGTATACTTTAAGTACTTTATTCCTAGGAGGTGCTGTAAGCAGAGCTAGATTATGAAAGGTCCACTTGAGGTCGGTTTACACATTTAAACTTTGCCCTGCGAACAATCAGAAGTCATTGGAGGGTTTTAAAAAGAAAATAAAAAAATAAGAAGAAATGATATAATCAGATTTGCATTGTAGAAAAATTACAATTCCAGTTTGGAAGTTTGGGCTACAGGCCAGAAAACTAGTTAGAGGACTATTGCAGTACCCCGGGCAAATACTGGCTGAAATAGTGACAGTCAAGACGACAGATTTTAGAGAGATTTAAAAAGTAGGATTAGGTGTTTAGAGGAAGGGGAGGCAAGGGACAGTGGGTGAATGGTGTTTTCTGTTTACTGATTTGAGGAATACAGGAGAAATAGTTTGGGGAAGAATCATGAGTTTTGTTTTGAAAATATTGAATTTGAGATGCCTACAAGATAACTAAGCGGGTTTTTCCCATAAGTAATCGGATTTGCCATCTAGAGCACACTAGAAAATCTGAGCTGGGTCTGTTTATATGGTAGCTATAGATAATTTATGGTCATTGTGGAGATATGGCAGGGGATAAAAGTCACTCATTCAATAAATATTCATTAAACAGTTTACAGTATGCATTCAGAGAGGCCAATTTACTGTACTCCAAGAACACCTCTGACCCTCCTCTATCTTGTCTCTTCCCTCCTTCTACTTTCCTTTCCCTCCTCTTATCCCAAAACAATAATTTCACAAATTTCACTGAAATAGGAATAATGTGTGTTATAAGAGTATTACCATTAGTTTCTCATTTTTACTTACTTTTCACCTAAGTGTTTTCTTTATTAAGATTTCTTTTTACAAAGATAACATTGTATTCTTACTAATAATGTTTTCTTTTCATTTTAGTGTCTTAAAGACTTTTCTACATGATCCTCTTGTGGAATGGAGTAAACCGGTAAAAGGGCATTCCAAAGCACTACTGAATGAAACTGGGGAAGTTGTTAACGAAAAGGTTAGTAGAAGGTATAGCTTGATGTAAGCTGCTATTGTGTACCTCTACAAATGAGAACTGATTCTAAATACTATCAGTGACTGACCATTGAATACTATGAAATCTAGTACTCTAGTTTGCCAAAACCCTGTTTTCTTAATTATCTTTACTAATGTTAACATTATTATCGTTTGTATAATACAAGCAGAGTTGAAGACACACTTGTTTAAACTAATTATGAGAGAGAGTGGGGAATACCTGAACACAAATTGTGTGGGCTTACAGAGCAGCAGGTCTCAACTTTAATATTTTAATTGCTCTAATTTTAATTAATTATAATAAGTATATATGTACTTAATATATAAACTCAGTTGACACTCTACTATAAGTAGAAATAAATTGTCAATAACTGGTAAATTATATCACTTCATTTTTATTGCAAAACTAGGGGCCCGGTGCACAAAAATTTGTGCACTCGGGGTGGAGGGAGTCCTTCAGCCCGGCCTGTGCCCTCTGACAGTCTGGGACCCCTCAGTGGATGTCCTATGATGGCCCCAGTCTGCCAGGCACCTTGTGTGTGTGTGTGTGTGTGTGTGTGTGTGTGTGGCCACTGGGGACCTGCCCCCAGCCGCATCTGAGGCTCGGAGCAGTCCTCCTGTGTGTGTCTACCTGCCGGGGGCCTGCCCCCAGGCACACCGTGGAGGCTTGGAACAGGCACCCCCTCTATGTTGATCTCTCAGACTCTTGCCCTCCCCTGCATGTTGTTCTCTTTTTTGAGCGTGGCCAGGACTGGGTGCTGCCTGCCTCCCAAGCTTGCCTACTGCCCATCTTCCTCCAGCCACCAGAAAGCAGGGAAAACCCCCCTTGTGGTCAGGCCAGCCTTTTCCTGCTCCCTGATCCCCGGAAGGGACCTGGGAAGCCACCAAGCAGGCCGCCAACTCTTTCCCACTCACCCGTCCCCTGCTGCCTTCCTTTCCCACTTCCCGGTGCCGCCAAGGGGTCTGGGGAGCTGCCAAGCAGGACCCCGGCCCCTGCAGCCTTGCTTTCCCGCTCCCCGATGC
>PVJC01007551.1:0-51118 GCA_004026665.1 Murina feae
AGCTAAAAGAGTTCATCACCACCCAACCAGTATTATATGAAATGCTGAAAGGTATCCTTTGAGAATAGAATAGAATCAGAGGCATAGAAAGGCAGTGGACTGACAATTTTCGGGGGTTAAGGGTGTTGGGGATGCGTGAAGAGACTGGACAATAATTGTACACCTATGGATGAGGACAATGGGGGGGGCAAGGTCAGAGTTTGGGGTGGGAATTGGGAGGAGGGGAGCTATGGGGGAAAAAAGAGGAACAACTGTAATAATCTGAACACACAAAAAAAAAATAGAATGAAGAATTCAGTTTCTCAGTTTCACTAAACACATCTCAAATGGTCAAGTGGCTCAAGGCCAGTAGACACCGTATTGGACAACACAGAGTAAAGGGGGAAGTCCACAGAGCACTCCAGGCAGAAGGTAGAGGTCAGGAGGGGATTCACGTCTTTCTCACAAATTTATTTTGAACTCAAGTGACCTTACTTTGTATCACTTAGTCGCACACTTTTTCCTTTGAATATAGGATGCTAATGAGATGACCAATAAAGGTATTAAGAAAGGCAAATTACAGACCGGACTCTCAGAGGGAAGGTGGGGACAGGTGAGATGAGATCAACCAGGGAACCTATATGCACATATGCATAACCCATGGATACAGACAATGGGGTGGTGGAGGCCTGGGATGGGGGTGGGGATGGGCTATAAGGAGTCAATGGGAGAAAAAAAAAGGACACATGTAATACTTTCAACAATAAAGATTTAAAATAAATAAATAGATAAATAAATGCATGAGTTATAGAAAGAAAAAAGGCTGAACTCTGGTATCAATGACCTTGGCAATTATAATTCAACTCTCAGAGTTCTTGCATGAAAACAGTAAATAAATAAATACATTTGCATATATATATAAATATATATATATACATACACACACAGTGTGTGTGTATATATATATATATATGCACATATACAATGAATGTTTTATGCATAACAACGAACAAAAAGGAAAATTAAGCTCAATATAGAAATTGAGAATCTCAATTGCAGGACTTCCCTTATGAACAACAAAAAAAGTCATGATTCATAGGAATGTTTGAAATTTGGAATTTAGTAGTATAACTATCTTGCTACTTGGGAATAAGGAAATAGCTACCTTTGAATAAACATAAAAAAGACATCAGTGACATTACTTTGACATAATTTTTTTGTAAACAACTCTAAAAATTGGAAGAAAAAACTAAGAACTTCTGAACTTTTCCCCACCCTCATCATAGCCTGGGTGGCCTGTGGAATAACAGTGACTATCAAGGTAGAGAGACTTAAATAAAACCAGGGTTCAACCAGGATCCAAAGTTGCTGACTTTAATGGTCTATTGACATGCAAGAACTACATTATGTTTTTCAAAGAGTTGTTTTGAACTTTGAGGGGAAAAATTGCCTATTAGCTTGCATGTTAATTACAAGGAGTTAGTTATCTTGAAACAAAGCATATAATTTATCGGGTAACACTGAAAGTATCACAAAGTTAACCTTAAAAGTAAGGCTCAGGCTGTAACTGGTATCCAATTGACGTGGCCTTTCTTCAGCCTCTTAAAAAAAAAAAAGTCTGTTCTTGTAAATGTTTTCATGTATAATATTTACATTGAGCTCAGAAAGAAACAAATGGGCAACCTGGACCCAAATGTCTACAGCATGTGGGCCGATGTCAGCTTATGGGGTCACTTGAGTGGCACTTTATGGCCGAGGACACACGATTCAGCTTGTTTCAGTCCGTCTGAGCAGCATGGCAGTCCATCACTCTTTGCCCTTGGGCATATGGTGGGATGTCATTTACCCGGGAGACCGAGAGAACCATGAAAGTGGAACCATATGTGTGGTAGCAAGAAAAAAAATTACTTTCCTCACTTTTCCACTGCAAGTAGAAATGCAGAATCTCTGCCCATGGTTCCTTTATAGATATCATATTACGTTAACATGCGTATGAATGTCCTCTAACGAATGTGGCACTTGAGTACTGGGACTTAGCCTTGAGCAGGTCAGGGATGGACCTCCTGAGTTTGGACCAGGGAAGTGAAAGGTGAAATATTAGGGGGCCATGGGTCAGAGAGCCCAGGTGCATCATCCATGTGTCCCACTAATGCACAGCAGTGAAGGGAACGCTCTCAGTCTGTCATTATAGGGGTCATATCTACCAGGACCTCAGATATCTGACACCATCCAGAGCCACTCTCAGCTACTAGGGAACAGGGCTATGGAATGAGCAGAGTTGAAATGTGCTGGCGAATGTTACAAGTTATTCTTTCGCTCTTTAATTTCATATGGGCTTGGGCTTCCATTTCCAAATGCATTTAAGAAGTTAACATGGTATGACAAATTCTTCTGTTGTTACTCTTAACCCTTTGTCCTCACTTCAATGGACCACTTTGTTTAATAGAAGGTATAGTTTATCAAAAATGCGATTACGTGCTTATTTCCTTTTCCAATGCTTGGGGTCTCTGTAAGCTTAGGAAATAACAACTTACTCAAAGCATCTCTAGACAGCTGAAGGTACATCTCGAGGTAGTCAAACTGCTATACCCTGCCATATGCTATTTCAGGGTTTGATGCTCAAGTCAGATTCATGTCACATAAACACAGGAGTGGCTGATTGTCCCAAATGATTTGAATGGTGTTTTTTAAGTGAAGGTGAAGTAATTTAAACACAACCGTATTGCCTCCTTACCTAGATTTCATTTCCATGGGTTCCCTAACCTGTTTATGGCAGGGAATGCCATGGGCCCTTTTTCTGGACAGAATCTGAAGGAAATGCCAAGGCTGAATTCAGAAGGAGTTTGGAAGAAATGACCAGGGTGTCTTCGGGCAAATACCACTTATTTCTTTCTCAGCTATTTTGTGTCCCAAAGACTCTGTTTCCTTTAAACATCAGGCTCATAGAGTGGCTCTCCATAAAAAGATCATAGGCTGTATGTTTTGCAATCTGATGAAATGCATCTCAATGCAACTTTTATAAGATGTGCTTTTATACATATTGTTTCATTTTCTTTGACATAAAACGGTTCAGTGCATAATAAATAGGGCAACAGAACTTTTACCCACGTTAATTTTTTTCTAGAAATACTGAGTTTACCTTCTTTTGAAAATAATTCCTATGCATCAGCCTAAACCATTTTTGTTAAATTTCAAAAACACCATGTCTTTATATCATGGTGACTTCATTTTTTACCCATTTACAAATTCTGAGACACAAAGGAAAACATATTACATAATCCCAGTGATAGGAAATGCCCCAAAAGTAAGTATAGAGAGACAGAGAGTAGGTTTGTAGCTGCCTAGGCCTGGGCAACTACAAATGGAGACTCTCTAAATCAGCACAAGAGTCTTTCTAGGGGTCTAAAAATATGCGAAAATTATACTGTGGTGACAGTTGTACAACTCTGTGAATGCACTAAAATGTATTGAACTTTACACATAAAACAGGTGAATTTAGAGACTCTAAGTCATATCTCAATAATACCATCTGGTTTCACTTAGGAAGCCTAAAAAAATGAAATAAATAAACAAACAAAACTGAAACAGACGTATAGATGAAGAGAACAAACTGATGGTTGCCAGATGGGAGGGACATTGGGGGGCTGGGTTAAAAAGGTGACGGATTAAGGTGTTCAAATTGGCAGTTACAAAACAGATGCAGGGATGTAAAGGACAGCCTAAGGAATGCACTCAATAATTCTGTAATAACTGTGTTTGGTGTCAGGTGGTTATTAGACTTACTTGCTTTGCAAATTATATAAATGTCCAAATACTCCAGTGTGCACCTGCAACTAATACACTACTGAGTGTCAACTGTAATCTATATCTATCTATCTATCTCTATAGATAGAGATAGATAGATAGATATAGATAGATATATATATATATATATATAAAAGCCTAATATGCAAATTGTCCCCTTGGGAGTTCGACCAGGAGACCAGGAGTTTGATCACTCACTATGATGTAAGCTGACCACCAGGGGGAGGTGCAGAACAAAGAAAGGCAGTGGCCACAGCCAGCAGCCAGGGAAGGAAGGCCCTGGCAGGCAACCGGAAGGCCCTAGGGACTCTACCCATGCGTGATTTTCGTGCACCGGAGCTCTAGTTAAAAAATAAAAAGGAATTATATCTCGAAGCTGTTAAAAAACAGAAAGAGCTAAAAATAATAGATTTGAACCTTTGCTCTCCCTTCCCAAAACACAAACTTTATTTTTTTCCTTATTGACTACACAGCCTATTTTAAAATATCCTGGTCTCTATGACTATACACATTGTTCATTTTGTCTGTGTAAATAATGATCCATGAGAGGCTATATTGGTTTGCTAAAGCCATTTCCCCTGCATCTGCGAACTATTGCAGACCAGTGAACATGAGCTCTGCTTGGCTGGAGTGAATGTGCCCCAGGTGGTAGCCAAGGCCGTTCTGCCCTGGTCAGTGGCAGAGGTAAATGAGAATGAAGGTTAACAGGCCAGGTATCTTATGGGCTTGGCTTTGATGAGGTGACCAGTCCAGCTCACCTCATTATATTGGTCAAGGCAAGGTACATGACTGAACCCCAAATCAAGCAATGTAGAAATACACTCCACCATCCTTTTTATAGGGGGAAACTTAAACATCAAGTATTAAGGGCATGGATGCTTTAGGAACTGTGACATAATCTGCCCATGTTTCATACGGGAGGGTGTTGGGGAGAATGCAACATAATCTAATAGAAAAACCAGAGCTAATAGGAGATTTTGGTCCACCTGATTCACTCTGAAATCCTAGTGGGATTTCCTCTTCCTCTTTGAAACTCAGGTTTTCCATCTATGAAATAGAAACATATATATTTGCTTTTTAAAAAATATATATATTTTATTGATTTTTTACAGAGAGAAAGAGAGAGGGATAGAGAGTTGAAAACATTGATGAGAGAGAAACATCAATCAGCTGCCTCCTGCATGCCCCCCACTGTGGATGTGCCCACAGCCAAGGTACATGCCCTTGACCGGAATCGAACCTGGACCCTTGAGTCCACAGACCAAGGCTCTATCCATTTGAGCCAAATCGCTCAGGGCTGCTTTTTCTTTTCTTTTTTTATCATCTAGTAACCTATCAGTAAATGTGCTACAGAGACAGGGGAGCCACTCTGTTGCCTGAACGTGTAAAATCTTTCCTCTCTGACCACCGACTACAAGACAGGACAAGAGCTGTGGTTACAGCTCTCTTTTTGTTAGTCACACAGGTAGTTGACACAAATTTGCATTTCTTAAAAAAGGGATGCTCCCAGATGATAGACGCATTATCTTCCCCTTTGGAGAGTTCAAATGTCCCGCCCTGTCCTCTGGCCCTTAACCACTTCCTAAAGCACTGAGGTTGAAGGGTTTTATTTTCTGAATTGTATGGGGATCTGTCATTTCTAAGGACGTAAGTTTTGGCCTTGAAATGAATCATATGGACACCACAGACTCATGTTTTACTGATTTTCCTATCCTCGCCCCAACACTATCCCTATGACATTCTCCTGATTATTTCCAGGAGTCCCATCCTGGAAGAAGATTACATGGCATTCCTCACTTTCCCCCTCTCCTGGTTCTCTGCTTCCTGTGGAGGCCTCTGCTGTGTGGGAAGGATGCTGGCTGCATCCAGATAAAGCCTTTCCCACCTGAAATGCATGTGGCTGGTTGTAGAATTACTAATGTAGTCACCAAACTGTAGCTTTAAAAATAAAAGTGATCCAGCCTGGCCGGCATGGCTCAATGGTTGAGTGTCAACCTATGAACCAGGACAGGATGTCACGGTTCAATTCCTGGTCAGGGCACATGCCTGGGTTAGGGGCTCAATCCCAGTGTGGGGTGTGCAGGAGACAGCTGATCCATGTTTCTCTTGCATCATTGATATTTCTATCTCTCTCCCCTTCTCTCTTCTTCTCTAAAATCAATTTAAAAAATCTATTTTTTTTTAAAAAGGATTCAAGTTCAATTGGAATCTCAGGAAGACAGTGTTTACTTCTGCCCTGATTTCGGTGGCTTCTTTACAGTCTCACCCAGGTAAAGGTGTCCATCCAGGTAACAGCTGACACCTCCTTCTCTAGGGGCCCTGGGCTGCTACTTGCAGATGTGTAGCCTTTGTACGAACCACAATGTCAGCTGCCCCACAGCAGAGCCAATCTGCATCTTTGCAGAGTATCTTTGATGTTTGTTGTTTTGCAACTTGACCAGGGACCCAATTTCCCAGAGATGCAGGAAGACCTCTGAAGCAGCAGCCTGGGACCCCAAAGGAAGGTGTGAAGATTAACAGCCATGAGTCCAGGCTGTCTGAGGGTGCACTTAATTAACAGTCACAAGGGATGACTGGATCCATTGCCTGTCTAGGTGTTCTTGAGCCACACACGCTGACACTGGTTTATTTTTGTTTGCCACTGCTGAGTAAACTCCAGGCACTCAGTAGATATGCAGCTTTTCCTTCCCTGACTCAGCAGGTCCTAGAAGCCCAGGTCTTCTATAAAGGATGCCAGGGTGTCTCCTGAAATCTAGTGCTTCTGGGGAGGGGGTGGGTGGGAGCCTGTCTTGCTCATTCTATGTGTCCTTTTACCGTTTTTGAGTTCACAGTAGTTCTGCCCCTCCTTTGGCCATGTTTGCTTGATCAATGTCCTACTGATGATGCCTACAGGTCCCACGGGTGGCACTAAAGCTTAAGTTGGTTTTAAGTTTCTGCCTCACATGTGACAAGTAGACCAGCAGTAGTGAACCACCTGGGTGTACCATGCGGTGGTCTCCTTTGCCTTATTTACAAACCCCAGTCCACAAAAGTTTAGGTCTTCCAAGCCCGTTTATGGACTTCCATGGTGAGAGTGGGAGGGGTGGGCTAGGCTACATGTTTCCTATCCCTTCCTCCATTCGATCAAAAAGAGTGTAAGTTTCTATGTGAGATTTTCTTTGATGAAAGAAGGAACTGGAGAACATAATGCTAAGTGAAATTAGCCAGTCAATGAAAGAAAAATACCACATGTCCTCACTCATCTATGGATAATAATAACCATTATAAACTGGTGAACAAAAATAGATACTGAGGCAGAGCAGCATCAAACAGACTGTCAAATTACAGCAACAAGGACAGGGAGGGTTGGGGGGGTGGTAACAGATCAACCAAAGGATTTTTATGCATGCATTTAAGCATAACCAATGGACACAAAACACTGGGGGGTATAGGAGGCTGGGGAAGGGCAGGGGGAAAAAGAGATATATGTACTAATCTTTGTAATACTTTATGTAAAAAAAAATGGGGGAAAAAGCATTTAGGACACACGTTTCCGATGCAAGCATACTTCCTGCCCTTACTATATGACAAGAGATTTGATATGAAAGAAATTAGAACCTGAACAGAAATAGACACATAAAATTTGCTGAGTACCCAATGAATCCTATATCTCACAATTTTAAAGAAATTACTTCAATATCTGAAGGTCTGAGAAAGGATAAAGAACCTAATTGCAACTGGAAAGAATGTATTTCATAGGTTTATATGTTTAACTGTAACCAGGAAGAAACATATAAATCAATTCTATTAGAATCAACCAGTAAGTATGTATATATTCAAACACACATATAATACCTGCTATTGTATGTCACGTGCATTTTAGGATATATATGCATAGATGTAGATATAGATCCTCTGTGTGTGATATTGGATGTCCCTAAATAAGAATAAACATATGTGAACGTGTTATATCCTTTATATAGAAACATGGCTCTTTTGATAAAGGAAGATCTATTTTTAAATGGATGAAAAAGCCAAAACGGTGGAACAGGACCCTTGAAACAAAAATGAAGTTGCCTACAGCTTTAAAAAATAAACCCATTTGAATTCCCCTCCTGCAAATTAGCAGCATCAATCATACTATGACATCTATTTACTTCTAAGACTGTAAGACATTTATTTTTAACCCTTAGAAAAATAGCAGGAGTAACAAGGATTTTATCTGAAATCAGAGCAAATTATCCTGGTTGTGTGTGCTCGTCAGCCTGACCTAAGAGCCAATTGTAACACTGTTTGGAAATGGACTCATTTCAGTCTATAAACCATAAATGTGTACGTTGATACCTGTTTATATTACTCAGCACTGGCCTATCCATTTTCGTGGAAACTATATGCGTTCAGGCTAGACTTAGAGAAAAAGAGTCAGTCATAATCTGACCGAGTTCATATGTGGCATTAGGGACAACAATGGGATATCTGCACTTATAGTTGCACTGATATTCACAGGCTGTATGGGGAGGCGGATTCAGAAAGAGAGCGGCGGGAAGGAGACTTGGAAGGGTCTAGGCGTGGCAAAGAAGCCTGTCTCCAGTGTGACCCCAGACCAGCCAAGTCCCCTCCCAGGTGTCTGGGCAGCTGCGTTTCTGGGGCTGTGAATCCAGGTTCCTGAAGTTCTGCTCTCACTCTTGATTTTAGGAAAACAACATTCTTGCTGTAGGTACCAACATATTCATGCACACAGTTCATAAAACATCTTCCTAAAGGGCGCTGGAAGGGGAGAGGGAAGTGGGTGTGAGGCAGCGCTGGGCGGGAATGAATGGGCCCTCAGATCAGAGGAAGCCTTGTGGGTGCCAAGAGCCTGCCGGTGGCCACCTCCAAGCTCCATGGGCACCTGGGAGTGAGCGCCCTGGGGAAATCTTTGAGCATCTCTCCTCCTCAGAACTCAGCTCAACACGCCACTTACTGGCACAGTGATCCACAGGGATGTACATACCCAATCCTTCTCGCCCCAGGACCTGCCTGGAAAAGGCTGAAGGATATTTTCAGCACAGATTTTAAATAAGGGGAAATGGCTGTGACTTTCCCTCCATTACGCTTCGGGAAATCCTGTCCAGGAATTGGGGGCTTTTATTATTTTCTCAGTATTCCAGAATTGGGTCGATCTAAGGAGAGATGTACAGGGGGGCATCACATGAAGGCAGACCACCAGGAAGCTGGGGGGAGGGGAAGATAGATAGAGATAGAGATAGAGATAGAGATAGAGATAGAGATAGAGATAGAGATAGAGATAGAGATAGAGATAGAGATAGAGATATAGAGATAGAGATAGAGAAAGGGAGGGAGAGAGAGAGAGAGATGGGAGGAGAGAGAGAGATATGAATATTTTCCCATTTCTAGGGCATTGAGCTTTCTTTTTTAGAACCTTAACTCTTATCTAGGTGGCTAGAACTTGGGCTAAAAAAGAGTTTTAGCTGTCAACTGGGAATTCAATGGTTTAAGAAAGCGAAAGCACAGAATGCGTGCTTCCTTCTAACTCACAAAAGCAGAATAACTTTGCTGCCTCCACAGTGTGTTCTAAGAAGTCTCCAAAGGAACCCAAATGTCTCTCTCCATGGCTTGCTTCAGTGTCTCAAATCCTGACATCTGCATTACTTGGAGGGAGAAGGAGGGCAGTGCCAAAAGAATGAACCTGAAAACAGGTTAAGGAAAAAAAAAAATGAAAATGACCTGCGGCCTGACAAGGACATGGACACCTTCAAGGAACCGTGGGAAAGTGAGCAGCTAAATATGTGAGGTAAACTCAAGGTTGAAAAGCTGTTCAGGAAGACAAGAAACTGAGGCCTCGGCTGAGGCCCAGGTGACTTCACTGTGAGACTCCTAAGGCGTGAAGGACTTCATGGAGGCATGCCATTTCCAAACGGTGCTCCCTTACTGTGACCCCCGCCTACCAGGCCCTGGACTAGAGCCTCCGGAGGTTTACAACAGTGAAACATTGAAATATCTTGGGCATTTTTCATTTCTTTTCATCTTGGGATTTAAGCCCTGCTCTCCACAACAGGTGAGATTACTCCCTTGTTTATAAAGGCCAGCAGGTCAAAGGCAAGCATTGCCAATTTTGTCAGGGAGCTGAGGGAAGGCATCAGGAAAATACAGCAACATGTAGCGAATTAGACTCTGATATGAAAGGCTGTAATGAAATCACATGAAAATACTAACAGGGATGAGATCTGGATAATGAATGTCTGAGGCATTTTTCCAGCAAGTCCCATAAGCAGACAGGATAGTATAAAGAGCTCCCTGATCTTCATTGTCTTCTGAAATACTTTATGTTCTGACTTACACTTTGTCTTTCACATTTTCTAAACAAAGATTACTTTTTAACCATTGGAAAATAAAAATAATACATGGTTCAAAAAAGTGGGTAGCAATAAACAATGTTATTTTTATTATTATAAGACTATCCTTTATATAAAAACACCAACGCTGTGGTTATCTGAATGTCCCATCCCCAGTCCTTTCTCCCAGATTTGCCTCACACATGAAGGAAATGAGTTTTGACGGGGGAGGAAAGTCTGTGAGTTGCAGTTCTCGGGCCCCCCATGTGGTTCTGGAAGGGCCGGGGAGGTTGGCAAGCTCACTCCCCTCACCAAACAGCTAGCGTCCCCCACTCCCCTTCAGTGGTTCGCCTCTTGGCTCCGCATAAGAAACGGACCTTGGGGAGCAGGATCCATGCGTGCGGCTGTGGAAAAGCCAGTGTGCGGCACCTACTTGCAGTCCTCCGCCCACAGAGAAAACGGGGACATGAATCATGACTGTGCCCCATTTAGAAGACAGTTAATTTAGAAATGAGCAATATGTTGAACAGGCACAGAACCAAACCAAATGTTTGCAGTAATAGAAATTTCCATATGCTGTACAACATTTAAAATATGTTATTTGCCTACACTGGCCTTCAACAGCGGGACCTTTCTCTCGGGCTGAAATGACAACCTCTCTCTGGCCGCCAGTACTAACACTGATGTTACAAACTGTACACTGTGTGCCCATGTGGCTTCCAAGCAAGGTGCCTCCCTCCAGAGCTACCCACCGCTTACCAACGCCCCACGCAGCCCTCCCAGGACAGGGGGTCCATGAAGGGGATGGAACATAAGGGATCGAAAGAAAATTTTTCAGTGGACAGCTGTGAAGAGAGGGCTTTGGAAAATCTGTGTGGGATTCCATGATTTTACAGAAAATCAGTTTTCTAGGGTTATTATTTATTAGTTGTGTAGAGTTCAATGTCAACGAGGATAATAATATCAAGCATAAATAGGGCATTCTACCTTTGATGACACTGTGCTTATCCTTATTTTATGAATAAGAAAACGGAATCAGCGAGAAAACAAAGGAATTTCCTAGCAACACATAGTGAACCACACAAACCAAAAACACAAAGAACAGATCCTCGATGCCATTTGACTGCTAAGAAGTAACAAAATAAAACGAGTAAAAATTAAGCCTGCATCCAAAGCATGGGCATCATCTCCCTAGCAATTGATAGAAAAAGACAGATAGATACAAATATAGACAGAGATGATAAAGTCAACATAAAAAAATCATGGTCTCAGCAAGTGTCATTGCAAAGCAGATTTTACATTTCTTAGCAATTCTCTGCCTAAAACTTCCTCACTCCTACCCAGCAAAGTTACTCTCCACACGAGGCATCTTGGTCTCCTGGACTCAGTGCTGACCAATGAGCGTGTCTTTCTTTAGCATAGACTCTGAAACTGACACTGTGCTGCCCTCCGCGCAGGGACATTCCTCTCAAGTGAAGTACTCCACCAGTGCCCCAGGCTGCCTCTGCCCCACGAGGCTCCCCGAAAAATGAGCTCCCACCGCCACCCTCCTTCGCTCTCCCCATCGCTAACCTCTGCGCCTCTCAAGGCACCTCTCAAGGTCTGATCCACATAAAATGTAAGGGGAAGAATTAGAAATACCCAGGGCCAGTTCCTGTCCCAAAGTTGCACACTTTTAAAGTTTTTATTGAAGAATATTACACATATGGAAGAACATAGGTATAACAAGTACACCACGCTGTAATGTTACAAAATGAATCCACATGAAAACAGCACCCAGACCAAGAAGGAGATGATGGCAAGCCCTCCAAATGCTCTCCCCACACTCTCAATGAGGATGCCCACTGTCCTGACCTCTGGTAGCAGAAATCAGTTTTTCCCATTTTGTACTTTATTTTTTCTGTCTGCTCTTCTTCAGTCAGCACAGTTTATGTGAGGTTCATTCATGTCATTGTGTAAAGCTGTAGGTCTCACACACACACACACACACACACACACACACTTGTTCTATGGTGTGCAATTGTGTGAATATATAACAATGTATTTACCCATTCTGCAACTGAAGGTCATGTTGGTTTTTTCCAACTTTGGCAACTTCCAATAGTGCTGTTGTGGACAGTCTAGTACATGCTTTTGGTGAGTATATGTAAACATTTCGAATGGGTCTACACATAGGAATGGAATTGCTGGGTCAGAGGGTATGTATATGTCTAGCTTCACTAGATACCACCAAGCCATTTCTCAAAGTGCTCTTATGGATTTACTCTCCCTCAACCCCCCCCCCAATGTATATGAATATTTAGTAGGCTACAGAGCTTGCTAAGTCCTAGTATTTATTTTCCTTTTCATTTTATCCCTTTTGCTCTGGTATCACACTGTGGTTTTTACTTGCAAGACATAGTTTTAGAGGCATGCACCCTAATTCAGTGATCCTTTCTCAAGATGCCACTCTCAAAGAGGGGATTGTAGGAATTCCTTAGATCAGGGTTCCTCAATAGGAGAACGCATGATATGGGCTGGATGGCCCTTTTTTGTCAGGGACGGGGTACACTGTAAGGTGTTTAGTAGCACAACACACAGTTGTGACAACCCAGTGTATCCAGGCACTGCCAAATGTCTGTGGTCGGAGGGGTGTGGCATGGGAATCTTCCTTGGCCAAGAACCACTGCTCTAGATCTGTATGGCACATTCTTGAAGACACATGAGCCTCTGGAAGGTCTCAGAGGTCACATCATGATGGGAAATGTCTACGTAGAACCGGCACAGCAACCAAGCCAGGTGTGGCTCAGCAGAAGGCCCAGGAGGGAAGTCCAACGAGACCTCCGTGTTTGCCCCATGATGAAGGGGGCAAAAGTTCATTCTCCATACCTCAAGAATGTGCGGTTGCCCCGCCACCACCATTCCAACCAAGAATCTCTGAGATTCTTCTGCATGCTGTCCAACCACATTGAATTGGAACAGTCAATCAGGAAATGTCTAGCCAGCCAGGACCTGTTGATCGGTACACAGTGGGGAAAACAGGCAGTTGAATTGGATTCATTTTATTTTGTCAATTTGCAATATAAAAGGAAAGGCAAGTTGCCAGATTGTGTTTCCCTGATTCATCTTGCTTAAAGCAAAAAGACTTTGAAGTCAACTTTTTTTTATCAGCAAAAATGTGTTTGCCAGTGTGTGAGTGTGTGTGTGTGTGTGAGAGAGAGAGAGAGAGAGAGAGAGAGAGAGAGAGAGAGAGAGAGAGAAGCAAATACTTATACAAGTTTGCGAGTAAAACAATGAGTGTGGGAGTCTGACTGCATATTAACAATACTGAGGTATGAGCCCTAGATTTGAATCCTGGCTCTCACACAAAATGCTGGGTCATTTTATTTCATTTAACTTCCCTGTACCCAGTCCACTCCTATGTAAAATAGGCTTCCTAAGATTAACCTATCTCTTAGGGTTCTTTGAGGATTAGTGCCTTGACTGGTATAAGGCACATAGTCTAGTGCTGAACAATAGAAATGTTTAATAAAAGTTGGCTGCAGTAACTTATAAAGAGGTTCCTCAACAATACTGTTGAGCAGGCATTACTGCCTTAGATTCAGGAAGTTGAAGTATATTGCCCAATGTTGCACACTGGGGTTCAGAAGGATTATGTCTGAACCCCAGGCAATGTCCTCAGGCTTCTGTGAGTCAGGAGGCCTCAGTTCTAATATGCAGGTGGCATGGCCATGTCAGTTGCATACCACTTCCCAGGAAGTCTCCAATAAGGAATCCCAATGCTATTCCCCAACTCCAAAATCCCAAACACTCAGTCCTGTTTTCAATGTGTTTTTTTTTTTACTTTAAAATTTTCAATGACATAAGGTAAAATAACTATAACAATTTGAGTGACTGATATTTGTTATGTAAGCAAAGCATGTAAGCCATGTCATAAAATCTCAACTACTAAACAATCAGATAGGCTTCATGGGAGTGAGGAGGCTGACCAAATTAAATGAATTCAACATTTCCTTTTCCACAGCCCTTAACAGTCTGTTGTGGTGGTGGCTGCTTTCTGGGGCTAATCAAGCCACGTTAAAACATCGTGTCTGCAGGCAGAATTTGTGTGTGTGTGTTATTGTATAGCAAAGTGACATGGTGGGATGGAAGAGGGATCACAGGATTTAAAAGCAACTGAGGAAGAGAGGATAGCTTAAAGGCATTCATGAATATGATTTTATTCCATGGGAACTTTGCAAGACAAACGGAATCTTTGGGCCCTATGAGTTTTGAAAAACCATTTGCAAAACATGATTATATTCCCATGGGAAGTATCTGACTTGGGCCAATCTTCCACTGCCGAAATCAAAGGGGAAAATCAGTGGGCCTCTGGGCTGAACAACGGCAAACAAGAAGGCCTTATAATCTAATTAAAGTCAGATTTACACCCCTAAAACCTCAGAGCATTTTGTAGACTTCCTAGGGGCAACTCAAGCTTTGTTATCCATGAGCTTGGCCCCGACAATCGTCTTTTGCTTAGCACTGAATCTGAGCTGCCTCAGAAACAAAATGAACCATGCGGAGGCTTTTGTGCTGCTCTCCTTGGAAAACCATGACAACTGTCCCCCAAACAGGGATCTCACCAGGGTCAACAGGAGCTTTGGTAACCCCAGGACTCTGAGCCTGGGTTGTTAATCTGCATCTCTTGCATTTCAGAATCTTCCAGTTCATTTCCATATGAGCTTGACTCATTTGTTTTGTAAGAATGAGGCCAACAACTGGTCACAGGCAGCACTGGGGAAACACTGAGCCCTTCCTATAGGGACACCACAATCTCACACACCCAGTAGCTGGAGCAGGTGCCCAGGTCTCAGGTCAGCCCTCTGTGAATGTAAAGCTTCTGTCTCCTGAGCCTAGGCTGCCATTGTTGACATTTCCTGAGACCCATAACTGACCTGGTAGCTCTGAAGCTTTTCTGTACAACCTACCACTGCTGAGAACTATGATACCACCTATGATACCTCCAGGGAAGAGCATTTACCAAGCCATTGTTCCTGAAGGAATTTGCTCAAGTTATAACAAGGGAGAGGAATGCTTAGGAGTTTCCACCTCTGGGCTTCATTATAGAAAGAAAGAGAAAGAAGAGAGGAGGGGCAAGTCCCAACAGCCCATTCCCCTTCCTCCTCACTTGACTTGCCCCATGCAAGCCAGTACCAAGTGCCAAATATAAGCTGCAGGTAGCCAGGTCTCACTAAGGAGAACTGTAGGGGACACAGCTTCGAGAGTTCTTGGGTCAGTCACTTTGGAAAAGCTGAGTTGGCACTTTCAGATCACCCTCCCTGAAGCTAATCTTTATCATGTGGATTAGTGCAGTGACCCTCACTACCCATTAGGATCACCTGGGGAGCTAAGACTGTGCTGCCCCAAGACCAGTGCTATCTCTGAGGGTCAGACCTAAGGAATGTAGTTTGGGGTTTTGTAGTTTATAAATTCCCCCAGGAAATTCTAATGTGTAATCAAGAACATGAACCCCTGGTTTTGTGCACAAATCTCAGAGACAACGAGCGGTCTCAATTAGAGCAACTGACATCTGGAGATGCCATTGTCTGCAGTATTATTATTAAATCACATACACACACACACACACACACACACGAAGACCTACATGCAACCCACCCCAGCTAACCATGTTCTCCTTAGAAACATGACTTAGCTTTCCCTAAATGTGTGTCTTCCATATAAATTGCTTTTACAGAAAATCTCATTGCTCAGGGAAATACACTACACTTTATAAAAGTGCCATAAATGTTATTTGCTAGAATGTTTCCCATGAGGAAGATCGATGCTAGAAATCAGAAGTTTCTTCAGGTCTCTCCATTTCATGAGGCTCTGGAATAGGCATTTCTCTTTCTCATGGGTAATCTGACATGTACATAAAATTAAATGTCACTTAAAATAGAATTTTCCAGATGAAAACATGAGGCTCAACAGTGGGGACCAAATAAATAATTTTGTTCTGTCAATTATCATCACATTAATTTCATGTTTCAAAAACCCAGATATGTATATCTAATAATTCCATTTTGCTAATTCTGGTCCAAATATCTTGACTTGAGGAGATTTCCAAATTCTTAAAAAAATTAAGACTATAGACTGTCCTGACCCTGGCCCTGGCCGGATAGCTCAGTTGGTTAGAGCATTATCCTGATACACCAAGGTTGTGGGTTCCATCTTCAGCAGGGCACACACAAGAAGCAATCAATAATGCATCAATAAGTGGAACAAATCAATGGTGCTCTCTCTCTTTTCCCCCTTGCAATTTCTGACCAATTCTCTAAGGTTACAACGGGACTGGGTGGACTCTTTCTCCAAACTACCTTCAAGTTGTCTGCCTCTGGATGGATACTTTGAATCTTATCTTGATTGAATAATCAGCATAGGTTCTCTTATATGACCAGAATTCCTATGCCTTTCATTATCTGTTGATATGATTTCCTTTGGAAGAAATACTCCTCTTTCCTTTATCTAGAAAAAGCATACCTGTCCTTCCAGATTCAGTTTAAAACCTGCTGCTTCTAGCCTGGTCTGCATGGCTGTGGTTAAGTGTTGACCTATGAACCAAAAGCTCACCAGTTCAATTTCCAGTCAGGGCACATGCCCTGGTTTAGGGCTCAATTCCTGGTGCAGGGTGTGGTGAAGGCAGCTGGATGATTATTCTTCTTGGATGTTTTGATCTCTCTCCCCCTCTCCCTTCTTGTCTCTCTAAAATCAATAAAAACAAGTTTTAAAAATATATTTAACATGTAACATTACATAAATTTAAGGTGTACAGCAGTTGATTTGACACTTTGAGGTATTGTTATATGATTGCCCATGTTAGTGATTATTATGTGAAAAGTCTAGAACTATCAGAACTTTATGTACAGTGTGATCTCAAAAGAAAAAAGAAAAACAAAATTATTTAAAGGGTAGTTATCTTTAGGTTTGGGTGAGGTTTTTTTGTATTTCAATTTAATTTTAACTAGCTTAAAGATAATTTACACTGATTAGTAAAAATAATTATTCAAGATTAGAAATAAAAACAGTTGATATTATTCACATTATAACACACTTGCAAACTCAGTCACAGATAGAATGTTTATAACACCTCTTGCAGGGTACAGCAATGGTCTATTTCTTAATGGGCTGTGTCTTTGTATAATATTGTGATTTTTAGACATTTTTATTCAGTTAAACATGCTAAATGTCACTTTTGTCTAGTAAACAACATGGTGAATAAGAATTGCCTTTCAGGTCTCACTAGTTGCCTTTATCTTATTAATGTAAACCCTAAGGATATATCAATACAAGGTAAGTTAAAATAATTAGTGTAAGAATTTAGGCCAAACATACTCTTAAGAAATACAGGCTAAATACCAATTAAATTTACTAGCTAGTTCTTTAACCTCTGTTCTTGTCCTCCTTTGCATATGCTCATAGCTCTGGGCAGTCAAAAGAAGAAACATTGCTAAATATTTCACTCTCTGTACATCTATGTTTACACTCAATCTGTTTAGAAATCATGCCAAAATAACTAGTTCAAGAGTGAAAAACTTAACTAAGGAATGACAGGATTGTTTAACATTAAGAAACTTACTAATATAACATATCCCATTAATTGGTCAAATATCAACAACCACAAATCCTTAATTATCCAAATAGAAGATGAAAAGCTATTGGATCATATTTTACACTTACTCTCGATGGAAACTCTTAAAAAGAAAAATGCAAGGATACTATTTAACAAGATAGAGAATTTCTATCACAAGTCAATAAATAGCATCACAATGCATAGAAGAATATCAATTCAGTAGGACAGGTAATTTCCCAAAATCCAAGTAGTATTATTTAATACTTATTTTGGAAGTCCTGGGAAATACATACTATGTAAAATATAAATGCAAGTCATACATATGGCAAAGAAAAAAATTTTAAAAGATGTCATTATTTTCAGATGATATACTGCCTTTAATAGAAATTTTGAAAACATATTAGAATCATTAATGGATTCAGTAACTAAGATGAGTATCTTATATAAATCCTGGTCAATAAGCATTAAGTAGAATGGATAAAATATTTCATTCAAACAGTATTAAGTGAAACATCCTAAAATACCTAGAAAGAAAATATTAACAATAGATATCCAGCTACAATTTTATGTTGGCAATTATAACATAGTTCTGAAACTAAATGTATTATATAATGAGACATCAAAATGATGAATGGCAAAGGTAGTCATATTAAAAATAATGTAACTGCTGGTTTAAAAAAATTTTTTTTAATGTCAATGAGTTTCAGAAGTGCTAAAGAATATAAGAAAAATTAAAGTCATACCTGTCAGAATGGATATTACCAATAAGATGAAAATTAACTGTTAAAGAGGATGGGGAGAAAAAGGAACCCTCATTCACTGCTGGTTCTTGGGGGGCCACCAGTGAGCAGGAATGACAGAAAGGATATTGGAGAGAAAGAAGAGACAGATAAGTCATGCTGACTGGCTCAGATAATTCAATTTCATTCTAATGCTGGAGTCAGTACAAATGGTGAACTTTTTTGGGAAGCAACATTGGCAATGCTTATTTTTTTAAGAAAACCTTACATTTAATTCAGGAATCCCATTCATGGAAATATATTCCAGGAAACTTATTCTTCCCTAAGTCCTCCAATGGTTATTTCAAACATTTCCAGTTTCCAAAAACATATATATCTCCAAGCGACCATTACAACTGAATGACTGGAACAACCAGTCAACCAGTTGCTATGATGTGCACTGACCACCAGGAGGCAGATGCTAATGCAGGAGCTACCACCTGGTGGTCAGTGCACTCCCACAGCCAATCTCCCATGGCCAGCCAACCTCCCCCACTCCCTCCCCCCATCCAGCCCGGCCTAGATCGGGGCTAGGCAAGACAACCCCATAGGCCCTGATTGCCAGCCAGGCCTAGGGACCCCACCCATGCATGAATTTCATGCACTGGGCCTCTAATTATTTTATAAAAGGGTAATTCTTTCAAATTCCTTCCTCCTGCTCCAGGCTACACTAACCCACATTCAGAAAAACCAAGCTGTTAGGTAAAGTCTCTTTAAAGTCTACATGCTGACTCAGCACCTCATGTTTATACCCATCGGGCCTCCTGCCTCTCCCTCGGGAGCAGGTGCCCTCGTGCTGAGTAAGGTAACTCTCCAGTGATCTCCCACTCGTGCCTCTTTCTTTCTCCACTGGAATTCCATTCCATTATTTCTCCTCAAGTCTGATCTTCCGTTTCTCCTTCCCTTTGATAGTACAACCCACTCACAAAGCATCCATTGTTAAAGAAACAATAGAAAAAACCTCTCCCTCCCCTTGTTACTCCTGTCTCTCTTAGCCAACTTTTCTCAAAAACGATGAGTTCCTTGTATGGACTGCCCTTCTTCACTTCCATTCACACCCACAGCTTCCACCACCACTCCTGTTGCCATGTTCCTGCTGGACACTGCCCTGGGGATGCTACCAGTGTACCTGTTGCTACTACATCCTCCTGCAGAGCCAGCCTTTCACTGTGGGTATGTTTCAAGGGTAGCCTTGTTCAGAGAGCACATGGCGCCACCAAGAAATTAGCAAGTGCTCCGCTTTCCTCTTAGCGAGGAGGCCTGAAATGACCCTCTTTTCCACTATTTTTGGTGGAGGTATTATAAGCCTCTTTCAAAATAACACCTGCAATGTCTTCGCTTGGATGAATTCTGTGTGTAATTCCTAGAAAAACACACTGGTGTCCAGGGAATGTATCAACCAGCAAACAACCTATGATTGGAAAAGGAAACCTTCAGGGTGCAAGGCACAGAGTCCAGAGAGGGCAGGGCAGAAACCTCCAGGATATATTATTACCTGGCAGTGGACCTTGGGACAAAGGGACGGGGCTACACCAATGAGTGGAGAAAGGGCATAAAAAGTAGAGGGAAGCAGACAACATACCTCTGTTTTTCAATTTAGTCTGATGGTCTACTGAAAGGTGGGATATGAATGGGCCTCTTGGTTTCTTGGGAGGGAGACCTGCCTGTCTTTGTTCTTGACTAACAGAATTCCACCCTTGTGAACCCAATATCACAAATAGACTATTTTATAAATTGGAAATCCCCACCAGCACCACCACCACCAAAAAAAAAAAGTATTCGCCAGGCGAGAGATGCCACCTTCTATTCATCGCTGATGCATCGAATTTCCTCACAGTTTAGCTTGCCAAACTGCAGGATAAAGTACATACAGTAAAATTATACAGACTTGCAAAAATTCAGATTTGAATTCAGGGTATTAATAGCAGAAGGAATGTTCTTCTGGGAGTAATCTAAGTGTTATATTTACCTTTGGTTTGAGAATATTTGCAGTGAGGAATTTCAAATGCAAATATTTTAAAAGCATAGCATGTTGGTGGAGAAAGACACTGTGGGTACTTCTGTTTTCCTTAAAAAAAAAAAAGAGGTTTTTCTTGACTTTTTATTGGAATCCTAATGAGACCATAATTACGACAGCAAAAGGGGGAAAATACAGCTGTTAAAAGCTTGGTGTTACTGTATATATAGTCCCTGCACTAAATTAAAAAAAATTTTCTGAAGCCATTCAAGGTAGAAAAAAAAGATGATTTTGCAAATTAAATCTCAAACCCTGATATCCTTAGTATGTGTGCATTATTTTAATGTAGATTTCTTGAAATTTGGCAGTCAGGATTTCTCCTATCTTTGCTTTTCATTTTAATTGGTCCATCCTATAAAACTCTTTAAATGAAGGCTCGCCTTTGCTTTTTGTCACTTCCACAAACATACGACCTCCCCGAACATGTTACATGTTATGTTTATGAAGCTACACATCTCCAGAGGCTAGATTTTCGATTATTTTCTTGGAAGTTCAGGATGTTTATGCCTGGGAGAAGGTATATCTTTTAACCCCGGACTTGTGATGGTAGGGACCTTCACCTTCTGGTTTAAAACAGATATTTGTATTTCTTCTATTCTTGACTGAAGGAAGTATTTTTTTTCTCTTAACTAGATGACCATAATAAATGGGATAAAACTCAATATAATTTTAATTAAGTGGTTCCAAAGTGACACCCTAATTCTTCTGGTCCTGTTCTGGAGCTTACTCAAGCAAACACATGCTCTTTACAGAATTAAGAGGTTGCTACAATCACATAACTTTGCGTTATCTCATGCTTCGCCCCCTGAGCTACTTTGTCATGGTCAGCTGGAATTACTATACTTAGCTACCATACACTGGGTGGCTTACACAGTAACAATGTCTTCTCTCCCAGTTCTGAGACTGAGAGTTCTGAGGTCAAGGTGTTGGCAGGGTTGGCATCTGGTGAGACCTCCCTCTTTGGGTTGCCTCTCCTGTGTCCTCACAGGGCCCTTCCCTGATATGTATATGGGGAAAGGGAACTCTGCTCCTCTTTATAAGACCACTAATCCCATTGGATTAGGACACACACTTATGATCCCATTTAACCTTAAGTACCTCATAAAAAAACACAAATCAGTCACATAGCAGGGTAGGGCTTCAACATATGGATTCATGGGGACACAATTCAGTCTATAAAATTTCTTTCAAATAAAGGATGGTTTTCATCAATACCTTGACTATTTCAAATTCCTTTCTCATACTCCCAAAATGATGGCAACGTCACTCCCAAAGCAGGTCAAGATTTCGGACCTAGTGCTTCCTGGCCTTGGGGACAAACCACATTTAACTATATTCTTCTCAACACTCAGACACTCCTTCAGCTGACTGGCCAGCCCCCAGCCTGTTTCTCAGCCTCAAAAATGGCCCACGTCAGTTGCTGCTTCTGATTACAAACTGTCTGGTTCCCAGGTGTGGAAACACCCAAGCAGAGAATTTTAACTAATCAATGCTTTAGGGCTGTAGTTGAACTACGCACTTAAAAAGAAAAGGTCACCCTTAAAATCGATCCCCCTTTTTTGAGCTGCATTCATATTTGTAAAATGATTCTTGCAGACAGACACATTTTTTTACTGCTTATTAGGGCACAGAGTATACCACCAGAAAGAGTAAATTCTTAACCATCATCGGAGCTAAAGGACACAGTTCCTTACTTCCTTAGCTGGTCCCAATCACTTCTGACCTTTGCAGGCTATTTTTATGGATAAGCTTCTGGTCATTTGCACTTCCCTGCCTTTCCATCCCCAAGAGAGGCTGTGTTATCCTTTCAGAGAAAGAAGAAAGAATCATGATTCGACCCTATGATGCCACACAATAAATGGGCAAGATGATCCACCCCAGCCAGGGGGGGCTGGGCAGCAGCTTACACCTCCTTTATGAATTCCACAGCCCAACAATGACAATTTCTCTCCCCCAAATTCCACCCAGAGCAGTTTCCAGCAGACCACCACCATAGCCTATTATGAGCCAATATACAGCCTGTAATATCTCCACAGAATTTTTGTAGGGGTAAAAAATCACATACTTATATAATAGAGGTGGGAATTGGTTTATACTGCGTGCAACAGCATGAGCTCTCAAGCAATGCAATCTTTTAGAAATGGTCTAGCCTCCCCTCCCCCGGAAAAAACCTTTAAGTGGTAAAAATGAACTAACCCCAGCAGCTGGCGACAGAACAGAAAAGAGGAGATAACACATTTGGCCTCATTCACATCCCTCAGAGTTTCGAGCTTTGAGCTTTGAGATGTCACATTCTCAGCCCCTTTCAGAGGGTCAGGTGCCTTCAATACTGGGCAGAAGGCTATTTCCTGATGCAAGAGAGCAAGAAATGGTTTTGCAAAGTGCTCATAGGACCCCAATGGTATCAAACGGCTTCCTGAGAAACACCTGGATGAGCTAACTTGAACTTCACGAGGAATTTGCAGACTGGACTGGCTTCAAGAAAACACTGGGAAGGGACCTTTGGTATTATCTGTTCTCAGTCTCCCATTTTACAGACGAGGTTACTAAGGTAAAGTGAAGTTAGTTGTCTGTGGTGGATCGATGATATGCTCATAAAATAAGTTAGTTGACTGGAAAAGTATTATTGCCTCTCTGTAGAAATTGAGTCAGCTCCCACCTCTATGTATGAGAACTTAATAGAAACTGTTGACAATGGCAATGGTAGGGGTGAAGGGGTCAAAGCTGTCAATTATGTAGGATGGATTCAGAGGGCACCCGTGTCCACAAACACCACTCTAGTCCCACAGCCTGCTATGAGGTCTCAAATGCCCACCATGGGAATCATCCCGTGGAGGTTAGATCTGTGTCACTACGGAAACTTTTAGTTATATGCATATCTTATCTATGTAGAATGAAAGCTATAAAACATTAGTCCATTCTTACACTGGTATAAATTAGGTTATCTACTATGTAGAAGAATGAGACAGACAAGCAGATGTATTGATTGGGGTAGAGGGGAGACACACAAGGAAAATTAAGGAGCTCCAGCATCTATTCCATCTGCCTAAGAAAGTAAGACAGTACAAAGGATGAGAACTGCTGAAGAGCTGGGGAATTTGAGGTTTATGTGGCAGAAATAGAAAGAAGAAATTTGAAGGACAGATTGAAATATATGATCCTAGATTGTTTCCAGGATGAGCAAATGTTACCAGGGATTTTATAGGAATAGCAGAGGACATGTATAAGGCTATGGAGGTAACAGTATCACAGATTTTTTTTTTTTTAGTTTGGTTTGCATTCTTTAATGTAGGAAATTGTCCTTATTCTTAAAAATTTAGAGGTAAAGGAACAGAATTTATGAACTCACTTTCCAACATTTTAAAAAATAAAATTAGATGACCGAAATAAAGTATCTGTGGCAAAATATCAACAACAGATGTCTTTGAGTAAAAAAATGGTATACAGGAATTGCTTTTCTTGAAATGTTTCTATGAGTTTAAATTATTTCAAAAAATATTGAAAATTACATGAGCACTCCCTAACAAGTGTAGTCAAAACAAACAAACAAATCAAACAGAGAAAGAGAGAGAGACAGAGAGAGAAAGACTTTGTCTAATGGTAATGATCCAATTTTGCCTGTTGAAACTAAAGCAAGCATATTCTCTTAGGATAAAAATCCCCCAGAAATCCCTAAGTAAAGTTTATCCACTTTAAGAATAAAATCAAAAGCAGTAGTCTTGTCTAAGACAAAACATTACACAGCATTTTTCACTTCCCTGTCTTGACATACTGCATAGTCCTTTATCTCTATTGCTAGGATCTGTATGAAATGTGGTTGCTGAAGATTTTCCTACTCCAGGATTTATATTAAAGTTTAGTGGAAAGATAGTGAGCAAGCTCTTAATTTCTTTCCATCGAAACAAGAGAGGACAGAAAGTTCAGTTCACCATAGAGCCTCTTGAAGAATGAATGGAGGACAGACTGAAACACACACACACACACACACACACACACACACACCCCTACCTTTAAACCACAGACTACAGAGTTTCCCTTTTGCGAGTTCCGATATCATGTGTACAGTTTATGGCTTTTGGTAGCATAGCAACATTTGCTATGTCTGTAATGACAGCATCTAAAATGACAGAATAATAAAAAGAATTATCTGCGATTAGAAGTGAACTGCTAAAACTCCTCTGGTCAGTGCCAAAAATCAAGGGAGTTTATTATTTCAGTAGCTGCAGTGAAAAACCCCTCTGGGTGCTGGGAAAACCTACCCCTTGAGCTTCCCCCGTCCTCCTCACTGACATGGTAATGGTCTTTGTTAAATTCAAAGACAGTTACGTCAGCAACTTGTGGCCTCTCGTGGGTTTTCCAGGCCTATAAAGCACACAAATTATACCCAAATATTGGCCTGAAAAATTAGTAAGCTATAGGGTTTGTGTTATTTTAGCCAAGCTTTTCTGGAGTAAAAGAAACCTAGGGACCCTAAAGCTCAGTAGTTTCTTTGCTCCTTTCTTTTTCCCTTTTGTGGTGGGCCAACTCTGATATATTAATACTGTTGTTGGGTTTTGCGGGTTTTTTGGCTTCACCATTACATTGTTGTTAGTATTTTTGTCTTATTTTGTTTTCTTTGACACCCATGGAAAATGTTGGCAGATGTCTACTAACACTGCATTTATGGCTCCTTTGTAAAATTCTGCTCTTTGGTGTTTGTTTAGACTTGAGTGATTAAAAAAATTAAAACCATCTTCCTTTTTTAGAACCTTCCATGAATAGCCCTGAAACTGATAATGTTCTTTGTTGCAGGTCACAAATTCCTGGGAGCACAGTGTCCCCAACTTCTGTCTGTCAGTGAATGGTAAGTACAGCCATAGGATGGAGTTTTAGCTTTGGCGAGGCCAAGTGAGAATCCTGCAGGGAGGAAAACTGGTCATGGCCAGCAGACTCTGCCCCTGCATCAATTTCATGAGGAAAGCACAAATCTTGGAGTCCAAACACTTGGGTCCAACACGAGACTTGCACATATTAGCTTTGAACGACGGTGTGGCCCAGTTTCTTACTTTTCCCTTTGATTATACTTTTTCATTTTACAGTGAAAGGCAACTATGGAAAATCACATGAAAGGCCCAGAACTGAATGAGTTATCATGTGTTGAACAGCCTTGCAAACAGGCACCCCAGGACGCTTCAGTAGGCACCTTATCCCAATCACAGCTTCACCATCTCCATAAATAACCACAATTCTGACTTTTAGTGCAATAAAGATACAAGGGATTGCTTGCTATAAAAGTCAGAGTAGTGGTTACTTCTGGCCAAATTTCTAAAACTTATATTCTTCATTGCAGAAATAAGAAAGTTAATACTATCACTAACTGACTTGCAGTGGTGTTTGAAAAAAACAAAGTGTAACAAACAAACAAAAAAAAGAACTTGTTCGAGGTTATAAAGCTTTCACCAAGAAAAGCGATCCTTATTTCACATAAAGCTCTTAGGTAGGGGGGCAGGAGACCAACTCGACTGTACCACACGAGACGGACGAATGTGCGGCTCACAGCTCTGATCATTCATATTTATGTGCTGGGCGAACTGCGGGGAATTAGCCTCTGAAGTTTTCATAATGTTATTTATCAAGCAGGAGGATAATTATGAGCAGCAATTGGGAGACATCATTGTTAATAAAGCTATATTTACTTTAGATGACTTATACTTGAAAACTTGACCTATTCCACTAGGACTTCACATCGTTTCCAAACTTCTGATATTTAACGTGCATAACTTAATCTCCACAAACACTAGTACTGGAGCGCAGAAGGTCAAGATCCAAGGGGAAAAGGGGGCTTTGTTAAAAAACGTTATTTACATAGTTAATCAGGAGCTAAAACCCAGGAGAAATGCAAATCACCTTGCTTCCAGCCAGGGAACAGTAGTCTAGTCTCTGGCCAGCATTTCTCACCCTAGAGACAAACAAAAGCTTTGACTTCTTTCCCCTTGAACTTCTTTTGTGTATGTGATCTTACTTGGTTTCAGTTTTCAAGTTTATAGGAATAATCTTCTGGGTGAACCGAGGTCAAGACAGCAACCTGGGGTTTAACTGCTGATCAAGCAAACAGGATGTCCAAATATTTCCCCGAAGCAATAAACCATCAGTTAATGGTGTCCTTTCCACCCAGAATGCCCTCCTGGACCAAGAGGAAATGTACCTCCATTTGCTGGCCATGTGTAGGAGAATTCCTTTCAAGCACTATCTAAAAAAGGACCACAACAGGACTTCTAGCTCCATCCAAGGAAACTTTCAGTGAATTACAGGCTTGGTGTCTTCCCAGCTTCCTCTCTTTTACTCAGTTGTTACAGGATCATCAGGCAGCTCCTTTCTTTAAAAGGACATCAGGATCCATTAGAAAGACCTTGTCTAGAATTTGGAAGACCTTGATTCTAGTCCAGTTTCTGCCTCTGTGTGATATTACACCAGCCACTTCAAACTAATGGGTAAAACTCCGAGAGGTTTGATTTAAATTCTGTACACATTCTTTATAACTTGCCCACTTGAAAAAGGCTTTGCTATAGGTTATAAGAGGGCATCTCTTCAAAACAAACTATGGTGAAGACAGATGGAAAGTGAAAAGACAGCAGCAGAAGAAGGGTTTGAGAGGATGAATTAAATCTTAGTGGGTATGCATTATGAAACATGGAAGAAATGTGCAAACCATCCCTAAAGGCATCCCTACAATGCGTTGCTAATGCCCACACAATATCATTCATCTCTCCTTTAAGAGGCATTTTGTCAAAAGTTATCTTACATCTATGTTAGATCACAAATTTGATGTTTTTTTCAGAAGATAAAGTGGCCCCCCCACCCCCCTTTCACTTTTCTAGTCTCCAAACCTGATAAAACTGCTTAACCTGCAGACTAATTGTGTTGTAACCTTAAGTCCTGGATCATCTGATTTTTCTTCCTTAGATAATGGCTTTCTTTTTTTTTTTTTTTAACTCCCTGCCTAGACTGAAACCCATAGTCACATCTTCTCATGCAATCTTTTGAACAATACTAAAATTCACTGCCCTTTTGTTTTATTTATTATTAATTACATTTATTGGGGTGACATTAGTTTGTAAAACCATACAGGTTTCAAGTATACAATTCAATAAAACATCATCAGCACACTGCATCATGTGTCCATTGCCCCAAGCAAAGTCTCTTTCCATCCCCTTTTCCCCCTCCTTTGCCCACCTCCACCCACCTCTCTCCCCCCTTCTATCTGGCTATCACCACACTGTTGTCTGTGATTGATTATATATATATACACACACACACACACTCTAATAAAAGAGGAGTAATATGCAAATTGACCCTCACTCCATTACACCTAAGTCATGCCCACCAGCCAAATCAGAGCGACTATATGCAAATTAACCCAGCCAAGATGGCGGCCAGCAGTCACGGAGCTGGAACAAGCAGGAGGATTGCTCAGCCATGCAGGAAACTAAGGTTCCTGTCTGCCTAGGCCAGCATTGGCAACAAAGTTTCCACAACAAAGTTTCAATTATAGAAGATAAATAAACCCCAGAGACCTGCTTCCAGCCTTGGGCTCAAGGAAGCACTAGGAGCCTGGGTTGTCAGGGGCAACCCTACATGGGCTCCAGTTAAAGCAACAATGTTTCAACTTTATAAGTTAAATAAATTTCAGCCAGCCTCCCTGCAAACAGCCATCAGCCCCTCACCTAGGCTGGCCAGGTACCCAGCAGGGACCCCCTCCCTGAAGGAAATGTGGACAGCCTGCAAACAGCCATCAGCCACTCACCTAGACTGGCCAGGCACCCCAGCAGGACCCCCCCACCCTGAAGGGACTGTGGTCAGCCTGTAAATAGCAATCAGCCCTCTCCCAGGATGGCCAGGCATACCAGCAGGACCCCCTCCCTGAAGGGAATGTGGACAGCCTGCAAACAGCAATTGGCCCCTCACCCAAGATGGCCCCACCCTCATGGGGTGAGGGTGCCTGCTGGGGGGCTTGGCCAGCCTGCAAACAGCCATCAGCCAGTCACCCAGGCTGATCAGGCACTCCAGGGGAGACCCCCACCCTGAAGGGACTGTGGCCAGCCTGCAAATAGCCATCAGCCATTCACCCAGGCTGACCAGGTACCTCAGCAGAACCCCCTCCCTGAAGGGGATGTGGCCAGCCTGAAAACAGCCCTCAGCCCCTCACCCAGGCTGGCCAGGCACCCCAGCGAGGACCCCACCCTGATCTGGGACACCCTTCAGGGCAAATCAGCCAGCCCTCACCAATGCACCAGGCCTCTATCCTATATAATAAAAGGGTAATATGCAAATTGACCCTAACAGCCGAACAATTGGGAATGACCAGTCACTATGACACACACTGACCAACAGGGGGCAAATGCTCAATACAGAAACTACCCCCTGGAGGTCAGGGCGGCCCCACGCGGGAGCTCTGCTCAGCCACAAGCCAGGCTGCCAGCTGCTAGCACAGCGGTGGTGGTGGGAGCCTCTCCCAGCTCCTCAGCAGAGCTAAGGATGTCAGACTGCAGCTTAGGCCTGCTTCCAGCTGGCAAGTGGACATCCCCTGAGGGCTCCCAGGCTTCCAGAGGGATGTCTGAATGCCAGGTTAGGCCCAATCCCCTGGGGAGCGGGCCTAAGCCAGCAGGTGGACATCCCCTGAGGGGTCCCAGGTTGCTAGATGGCACAGGCTGGGCTGAGGGACCACCCCCTCCCAACCCCCTTCCCCTGAGTGCACAAATTTTTGTGCACTGGGCCTCTAGTATATATATATTTTTTGGCTGATCCTTTTGCCTTCTTTCATCTAGTCCCCCACAACTCACTCCCCTCTGACAGCTGTCAAGTCTGTTCCATGTATCCATGCCTCTATTTCTATTTTGTTCATCAGTTTATTTAGTTCATTACATTCCACATATAAGTGAGGTCATATAGCATCTGTCTTTCTCTGACTGGCTTATTTCACTTAGAATAATAATACCCAGGTCCATTCATGCTCTAGGATTTTGTTCTACTACCCCTTTCATTACAGCACAGAAAATGAATACATATACCGTATTTTCCGGCGTACAAGACGACTGGGCATATAAGACAACCCCCAACTTTTTAAAAGATTTCCCTGGGTTAAAAAGTACAGAGACTGTATGTGGCACAAAAAAGAGCCAACCAGAGACACTTGCTGTCTCCGTACGGGTCCACTGACAAACCCCGACTTTTGAGAAGATTTTCCTGGGTTAAAAAGTCATCTTATACGCCGGAAAATACGGTAATATTGCTTTGTGTTCTAATACTGTAAAAAAGTATAAAAACTTCTGCTTTCTTTTTTAACCATATTATGT
This sequence comes from Murina feae, assembly GCA_004026665.1. Classification (NCBI taxonomy): domain Eukaryota; kingdom Metazoa; phylum Chordata; class Mammalia; order Chiroptera; family Vespertilionidae; genus Murina; species Murina feae. Next base: position 29,817 of record PVJC01007551.1, read on the forward strand.
TTAGGGGATTAACCCATAGTGATATATATGTAGCTTTAGTTCATTCACTGTATGTTCTATGATGTTCTATAACTACCTCAAAACTTATTCATTATTCTCATTATTGATATTTAAGAGTGTTTTTTTTATTTTTACAATTAATACTTTGTTAAACTTTTTCCTCCTAGCTCTCTTTAAGTATGATTGACAAGGAATAGTCACTATATCTGGATTGCACAAAGTGATTTCTAAGGTGTATAACATTATGATTTAATATACATATGCACAGTGAAATGATTACCACCAACAAGTTAATTAATACATTCATCACCTCACATAGTTACTATTTTTATTTTTGTAGTAAGAACACTTAAAATCTCTCTTAGTACATTTCAAGGACAAAATACAGCACTAACTATAGTCACTACGCTATATATTAGATTCCCAGAACTTATTCATCTTATAACTAAAAGTTTGGAAGCTTTGATCAACTTCTCCCCAATTTCCCCACTCCAAGTCCCTGGTAAACATTGTTCTACTTCTAAGCCTGTGAGTTTGACTTTTAGTACATGGTTGAGTATTACTATCCATGAACATGGTAGATTTTGTCAGTTAGTATTTATTTTGCTATATTTATTCCCAGATACATTATACATCTATTTTCTCATTTTTTTATTTTAGTGGTATAAAAATGCTAATGGTTTTTGGTTGTTGCTGAACATCCACCTGGAAATCTTAATGAATTTTTATAAATTTCAACGGTTTCATTAGTCTCTGAATTTTTTTTTGAGAGAGAGAGAGAAGAAGGGTAAGGGGGAGAGAGAGAAAGACATGTGAGAAAGAAATGTCAATTGACTGCCTCCCGTACACATCCTGATTGGTGATAGAACCCACAACCTGGATATGTACCCTGACCAGGAGAATCAAACTTGTGACCTTTCAATGCATGGGACAATGTTCAACCAACTGAGTTACACCAGCCATGGCCGAATTTTTTTTTTTCTAATAGTTGATCATATTGAATAAGAACTATTATATCCTTATGCCTTTTTAAAAATGTATTGCTTTATTTTAGATCATGATTCATTGCTGCACAGAAGGAGTGCTAATAGAGATCCTTGTTATGTTCCTGAAATAAAATAAACAGATTTCCCTTTGTGCTATATTTCTGAAATCTATGGCTTTTGTTTCCATTGTCCATGGAAAAGGAACATTAGTTAAGATAGCTATTTCCCTAAAATCTGATAAAATCTGTCTTTAAAATGCTCAGATATTATAGATAGTTATAGAAGCACAGCAGTGATGTATTCTTGATTTAGGAAGCATACTGAGGTACTTCTGTTGTAATATCTCACTGACAAGGGAACCACATCCTGAATAAGCTATTTTTCACCTCTTAGTCATGAAAAGTTATCATAAGGTTAACTCAGAAGAAACGTTAGCACCAATAATTTGAATAGGAAGAGAAATAGAAAATAAAGAGATTCAATTGTGCCTCCTCCTCCTGTTTAACTCTGAAAATAGATGAAAGAAAAATAATGAAAACACCTACTACTCTTGGTGAATTTACCCTCACTCCCCCCCTCCCACATATATACTAAAGTGGTTCTATGATTTATATAGTGTGCTTTACACTCTTTTTCTACCCACTCCCAATATTACAAATATTAATCATTTTCCCCTGAGCAATTACAGGGATTAAAGCCTAGTCCTGTGTATGACCAAAAGCAACACGACATCAGATGGAAATGTGCTCCACTTTCTGTTCCACCCCCAACCCAGCTGCTCATATATCAGGTCTGATCACGGAGAGAAAGGAGTAAGAGCATCTCAGGAAAGAGCTACACTAGAAAAGCAAACAAACAAACAAAAAATGGCATTTAAAAAATCATTTTTGGAGCTCCAAGAGCATAAATATTTTTTCACATATGGACTCCAGTTCAAGATCTCAGAGGATAACCTTAATGCCCAAGCTCTTAGAATAGTAAAAACAATAGTTGAGAACCTACTAAGGTGAGCCAATGGTCCCTGGCATCTCATCTAACTTTAAACCCTGGCTACATCTTTAAGTGTGATCCAGTCAGGTGTCTCTGTTCTCCATACCAACTCTAACTGGGGGAGGAGGGTGTGTGAGACCAAAGCAATAGATGAATGAAGCTGCAAAGTAAGTAGGTGTGTTCTATTTAAAGAAATTGCTTATGTCCTTTCCTACTGAGTCAATGAAAAGATGCCTACACTGCCCTCAGCTCCTCAGCCAGATATGTAAATTGTATGTTTTTTCTTGAGTAGAAGCAGAAACTCAGAACCATCCCAGATGTGCATATATGGATCAACTTCTTACACGGTAGTAAAGCAGCAGTTCAGGGAATCATATATGCCATGTATCAGTCAGCATAAGTTAGGTTCTTTTGCAATCATAAACAACCCAATACTCACTCAGTGGGCGAATGCCAAGAAAATGCATTTTTTGCTCATCCTGCATGTTGTGTAAAGAAATGACTGACGGGGAATTTGCATCCCAAAATTAAACAGAGACATAGGTTAAAGGACACTCCACATACATATGCTGCTAGCATCACCCAGGTGGCAGGGGAAGGAAATATGGTGTACCATACATGCCCTAGCTTTTAAGGCTTCTTCCTGGAAGTGATACATATCACATTTATTCCTCTTTTATGGCTTAAATTCCAGAAGGAGTAAGAATGTGCACTCATACCATAGGCCAAGAAAGGAGAGGAACTGGAATCAATGTAAGTAACCTTAATGACCTCATTCCACTCCATAAAAATTGTCTAAGTCATATCCTTTACTATTATCCTCACCCAAAACATAAATACTGGCTGTGTATGGAAGCCATTTTAAAGAGGACAGAAAAGAAGATGGGTGCAAATATTCCATACCACCAAAGCATCTCCTACACCTAAAGAAAGGCAGGAAATGGAAACATGGGTGATATCCAATTCTGTTTTATTAGTCTTTTGCTTGGACTCTCTTTCTTCCTTCCTTTCAATCAACCAACAAACCTCTTCCTGGTCTATACTCTTGATGTTTTCTTACTCATATTTTTAAAATATTTCACTTTCAATCTCCTACTGTTACCATATGAATTTTTTGGAACAAAGAGATATATTCAGTAAAATTCCCTGGTGATATTTTCAAGGCTTTTTAAAAGCCTTAATGACATTAATTCATTAATTTTTTTTCTACTCGAAATCATTTCAGAACTTATCAGTTTTGAGCCTTGACTATATATTAGGGCAAAGAAAATAAAGATTTTCATTCCTACCTTTATAGTATTACAACTCCTCCTAGAGAAAAAGCATTAAAACAATGAACCAATAGAAGAAGAAAAAATAAGGAAAAAGTTCAACATAATATTGTTTCAAGTCCCTATTACTAATATTAACAAATGGCATGTTCTTAAACCCTGACTGATCATGGATGAACAGAAATAGGTCCACAAGTGGTGACAAAAGGAGGTCTTCGCAGCTTGTTGCCTATATTTAGCTCCTGAAAAAATGTATCAGTTTAATTATGTCACCAAATGAAAAGTAAAGAAGAATTTAGAGGTAGGGAAATACTTTGCTCAGAGGCTGAGAAAAAAAAATGATGTTTGATTCATTTATCCACGGAGAAGCAAAATGAGCTGAGTTTTGGGTGTTCTTCGTTTTTACCTAATTATCAGATAATTAAGGAATCAAGTTAAATATTCTAAATTAATCAAAGGTGTCCTGTCCCACTCTCTTGTGTATATACCAAAACACATGGACCTGTGCTTTCTTTTTTTTCTCTTATATACCTACAAGGTATTACCTTTGGCCCTTTTCCTAAATCATGTTTCACAATTGTGTGTGTGTGTGTGTGTGTGTGTGTGTGTCTGCATAACTTCTTTGAAATTTTTCACCCACCGTCCACAGTTCCCTACAGTGACTGGCTGCCTGGCCTTTTGTTATTGCTTTACCAAAGGCTCAGAGGACTGTACGATTTGGCTGCTTCCAGAAAAAATGAATTTGCTGCAATAACAATATTTTTCTTTTTATTCTGACATGAGCATGAGAGACTGTCAGAGTAACTGAGGGAATCACCTTGTAGATCTCTCTGGCATTTGTCAGTGACTATGAAAACCCTGAAGCTTCAGTTCTACACAATTTCCCAAGAACCCTTGAATGAAGCTGATACCTGCTCATGTAAGTTTATCATCTAATTATCATCTCGTTACCTGTGGAGAATGAGTTCACTTCTTCAGAGCATGGTTCCCTGGAAGGAGAGGTCAGAAATCATGACATCCCAGTGGTAGAGTTAGAAACAGAGAGAAACTATATACTTCCAGTTCAAGGTTCACTCTATTACTCTGCTTATCTACTGAGTATCTGAAGAGAGGTCATGAGATTATAGTCGCCTGTGAGCTTCCATAGATCAGAGTGGTATGCCACACTGCCCATCACAGAGGTGGATGAAAGGAACACTATACTGCAAGGATACCTGACTCAATGTGCTTTCAGTATTATCCAAAATGGCCCTAGCCAGTTTGGCTCAGTGGATACAGCCTATGGACTGAAGGGTGCCAGGTTTGACTCTGGTCAAGGGCACATACCTTGGTTGCAGGCTCAATCCCCAGCCCTGGCTGGGATGTGTGCAGGAGGCAACCAACCAATGTGTCCCTCTCACATCGATGTCTCTCTCTGTCTCCCCCTCCCTTTCTCTCTCTTTAAAAAGCAATGGAAAAATATGCTCAGGTGAGGATTTAGCAACAACAACAAAAAAGATCCAAAATGGCTGACTTCTGGTCAAGAGGGTGGAGCAGGTAACCACTGGGGTACTCCCTTCCATGAAGACATCAAAATTACAAGTAAATTACGGAACCACCACCATTGAGAACCAGCTGAAGACTAGAAGCACAGGATTCCTACAACCAGAATAGAAAGAAGAAGCCATGTTGAGCCTGAATACTGTAGGTCAACTGCAACAGAAAAAAAAACACAAGCTTTTTAATGACCCAAAGTGAAATGTGAGATATATTAGTGAGTATCTCTTTTTTGTTCTTTTAAAGTTAGGAAGGTATCATTTCTTTTGGAAGTAAGAAATAGATATATAAATACTAAAAATAGACGTATTTCCATTCTGGTTCTTTCTAGGTGATTAGATTTCATTCCAAATGGGTAATATTTCCATGATACCATCACTCTTAAATATACATTTAATGATTAAAATGTTATGGCAGCACAGTAAGCAGTGGGCTAAAAAGCAAGCCTGTAAGGAGTTTCTACCCTAATCAAGGCTGACAGTGAGTCCCATGTATGAAGAAGATTGGGACAAACAACTGCTAGTGCTATCCTGTGATGGAGTTTCCTGAGATGACCAGCTTCACCTGTCTGTTCCCACACAGACACACCCACCCCTGGGAAGTGGTTTTCGCCTTGCTTTCAAAATGCTTCGCTTCCTAAGGAGATGCCAGCCTACACCCAGGTCATTCACTACTACTTTCTGGAACTTTTAACTTTTCTCTTATGAACAGAAGCAGAAATGATAGAAAAAGTTCTGTGTTTCTGTCATCTATCCATAATGGAACTGCCCATCCTTTAAGTTGTCCTTCACTAAAATAATAGATATACTATAGTATATGCACAATAGGAAAGCAAGATATTAAGTTTGTATGACTGCTTCCTCTCCATGTTCTTACCTGTTCACACCTGACCCGAGATGCCTGGCTTTTTGAGAATAGCATCCAAATCTCTAGCTTTGGAGTAACTTTGCTGTATAAATAAGGATAGCGGTGCTACACTTTGGACTCTGTAAAGAACCTGTGGTTTAGAAATGAACCATTGATTTTTATGGAAGCTAATGTCAAAGGCTAGAGACAAAGACTTGGAATACTACAACAGATCGAGAGAAAAAAAAACATGAAAAAAACAACCAGCCAAGGATTTTGTGATATTTATGTTTAAGGACCATACCAGCAGGACATTTATGAGGCTTTTCCAAGTGCAATAAACCAATACTCAGTAGAAGGCTCAGCCCAAGTCTAACATCATTCTATCTTTCTCTTCATCATTTATGGGATCCCTATTGGCCTCTAAGTGCTATCTAAGGACTGGAAATGGGGAACATAAATCTTTGTTGGGTCTTTTAAAATGAGACTTCGGCTGCCTCAAGGGAGAATGGCAGTGGGTCAGTTCCAGCCAGGAGCGTGGAGGAATGAAAAACCAGAGAACATAGGTCCTATTTATCCTCCGAGTATGGGTGCACTTCTCCTAAGCATGATTTTTTTTTTTACTTGAGAACAAATATTTCTTACCTAATTGCGAACCCTATGTTTAGTTTTATTCTTAAAACAACCAAATGAGTGAAATTCTGGAAGCCAGTATCTTTGTTGTTCTTTCTTCTTCTTTTTTTGTCTTCTTCCTTCCTGTCACAAGTCTCCGCTGCCCCCTGTGCATGAAATTTATATTAGATCACCTTACATGTTATTACCCAGTTTTCTGGCATGTATTATTTTCCTCACAAAAGAGGATATTTCCTGAGTGTCTGATTCCTGTGTAGAATCTACTCATCTACTGTTTTCCAAGGTGTCTGCTAGTAATACACGCATCATCAATAATTGTTGAGTATATGTATAAATAAAATTTGCTCTATGAAATATTGCACAGACACACTTCTCCTTTAAAAACAATCAGAAGACCTTAAGCCTTTATTCCTCTCCTGGATAGAATGATAAGTCTTCCACGCACTGCCCTGAACTCTTTCTACCATCATTTTCCCATTTTGAAGAATGAATGTTTGTGTCTCCTCAAAATACAAGTTAAAATCCTAAGCTCCTTTGTGATGGTATCAGGAGTTAAGGCCATTGGTAGGTATCTAAGTCCTGAAGGTGAAGCCTTCATGAATGGGATTAGTTTCTAAGAGAGCTCCCTCGCCCCTTGAGCCATATGTGGACATAGGAAGGAGACACCTTGACCTTGGACTTCCCAGCCTTCCAAACTGTTAGAAATAAATTTCTGTTATGTGAGCCACTCAGTCTATAATATTTTGTTACAGAAACCCAAAAGTATTAAGATATCTCATCATCCCACAAAGTACCTTGTGTTTCTGCCAACCTGAATGTCTTCCTATTTCACAAAGGGAAGATGCTCTTTTATAACTTTCAAAGTTTTTCTTTCTTTTCCATTTGTGAACTTTGATTTATTGTTCAAGATACAGGGAAACATTTATGACCTCTGCGCATCCTTATTTGATTCCCCCAGGAAGCTTCATTAGTACATAAATAGCTCTTTATAACTAACTCTAGCATATCACTGATCATACCATAAATGGAATGTTGTGGTTATTTGTTTATTTAGCATGCCATTACACTCACACTGTACATACTTTCCTGAGCATAGATATTATACCTTACTACTGTGTCTAAGCAGTAGCACAGTATCTGTAAAATAATTACATATTAAATATATATAATATATATTTGTGGAATAAAAGGATAATGAATGAATGAATGTAATAAGTAGCAGTTTAGAAATTGACAAAAGATTAAGCAGAGTTTGGATCCTGTTTTAACCAGTTCTAACTTATGATTTTGGGCAAGTCTCTTGCCTTTGTAAAGCTTCGGTTTTTCCATCCCTAAAATAGAGTCATAGTAGTACTTTCATATTATGGTTGTGATAAAGGTTATATGAACTCATTCATGGAAACAAATGCAAGTGTCTGGATGATGCAGAAAAAGTGGAAGGAGAGGATGAAGGAGAAGAAAGATGAGGAGGAGGGAGAAGGGGAAGAAACAGAAAAGATGGAGAAGCAGAGAAGGGAGGAGGAAAAGGAGGAATAAAATAAAAGCAAGAAGTTGAAGAAGAATGATAACTACACCTAAAGTAAATAGGAAAGCAAGAACAAAGTAAACAAAATTCAACCAATCTAATGGTAATTCTTGATTAGGAGACCTTATTGGATTGTGTGGGAAGGAAGAAGAAACAGTGATGATAAAGAAGTTGTCATATCCCTGTTGAGTCCAATCATCCATCTTGCACCTTTGCAACTAACAGAGATAGTCAAAAGATAAAGACTGGATAGGAATTTAAAATGGAAAGAAGTTATATCATGCCATATATGTGTGAGATTTTTTGTCTCTTTTCAAATATTTTAACTATAAGTAAAAATATTATTTAACAGTATTACTCTACGGTGTACTTCACTGGGATGCCTGCAGTAAAGGCAAATCATCAAAGCAACATCTCTAAGACATTAAGTACCCTAAGAATGGCAGGAACCTGAAGAAGCTTGACATCAGGTGATTTTTTTTAACTGTCACAGTATATTGTCAACATCATTATGAGCATGTTTTAAGGAAGAAGGGAGAACTGGGGCTTTCCAGGGAGTCAAATTTCATGAATTAAAACAGTTGCTGAATCAATTGTTATACCTACATCAAAGCCACTGAAAATAAATGAGGTTTCACAAACAGTTACCTGGGTTATTAAGGGGATTTTGGTGTGTGTGTCGGGGTGGGGGGAAGAGTGGCTCGGGATTCAGACCCCAAGGAAGAGTGGAGAAAAAAGACAGTGGGGTTCTTTTTTAACCTTTTAAGTAATATTTATCCCCACATAAGTGAAACTTAGTGAAATGTGGGCTATGAGTCTCCAACATTAGTGCCCCTTAGATATCAGGTCCCCTTTTGCCAAAAACCAAGTAAATCTGGGGGGAAAAAGTCACTATAAATCCTTCATAAATAGCCACACCCATGCTCATGTATTTGTCACCTTTTGTGAAGAGCATTCTTATTGTTTAGAAGCTTCTGAACAGCACTTATCCACACACACACACACACACACACACATACAATGAAAATTCCCCCTATAGCCGCTCTATATCCCCAAATCTGTTGACAAATATTATTTGTGTCAATGATTCTGAGATATAAATATCATTGTCATTTTGATGTTACAGAAACTCAAGAGTGAAAACATAATGGAGGGACGAGTGGTTTACAGAATCTTTAGTGGCCACTAAGTTGACTACTGATTTTAAGAAGCATTACGAATACTTAAAGAAAAGTTCTTTGGCTAAAATTATGTCTCCAAAGTATTCTTCCAAATAAAAAGGAATCAGATTACCAACTTAATTTTAAAAGTTGCTATAAATACATATGTACACTTCTACTTATGAAACAGGCCTGTAACAACATCCCCAACCACAATACAACTCCCCTAGAACATCTAGGAAGGACGTCTTCACTCTGTCCTGTTTATACAGTATGTTTCTTGGAGATCAGGACAACATCTATCATCATTTTCCACCTCAGGATGCTCAAACACGTGATTTACACCTAGCAGAGGTTCAAAACACCCTTCTTTCTTATGAACCTGAGCTGTAAGCAGAGTGGGTATGTGTACCCCACATAGGTACAAGTTATTGATGTCATTATAAAAGTGATTAATATCCCCCCAGAGATCTTTCAGTTTCCAAAGTTTATGCCAAAAGGAGTGGGCTCAGAGCATACGGGGAACTGAGGGTCTGAAAGGGTCCAGTTTCTGTCTCCTGTCACAGACCCAAATGCTATTCTTATTTCCCGAAGGCCAATGATTGGCTTGGCACTGCACAGCTCACAGGGGAACTCTCTGGCTCTGACCAGTGGGATTCGAAGAACAGGCTAGTAAGACATAAAAGACAAGTAAAAACTGGCAGGAGTGAGGAGCACTCTAAGCCTGTGGCTTAAAATATCATAAAAAATAATCATTAAAACCAGGCGCCTCACACGCCCCATGATCTACTCCAAACACAGAGGAAAACAGAAGACTTTTCACTCTGTAACCATAACCTCCTCTTCTAATGGGTGAGCATCAGGGGCGGAGTGATGAAGTCCTTCCTAGATGTTCCAGGAGAGAGTTGTATTGTGGGTGGGAATGCTGTCATTAAATCTTATGGGCCCACAATCCCACGGCTTACACTGGGATATATATATTCCTACAAGATGGAAGGGCTTCACCAGGCACAAAGACCTTGTCCACATCACCTCAGATACTCCTTGCAAACACTAACTTTGTATCTGAACTGAGGCCCAGGTCGGTATCTACCATCTTGTGGCACAGAAGAGCCTTGGATGATGTAATCACCCAAGGGCAGGCAAGTCTTTCAAATGCTAATGCCCCACAGGCAAGGGCTGCAGGAGGCCCCGGGAAGCTGGAAAAGATTTGGACATGAATTCTCCCTACAACCTCCACAACAAATGCAGTCCTGCTAACACTGTGATTTCAGGACCTCTGACTAAGCTTATGATAATTTTGTTATAGCAGCAATAGAACACTAATACAGAGAAAGAGGGAGAGAAAAATAGAAACATCGGTGATGAGAGAGAATCATGATTGGCCACCTCCTGCACGTCCCACACTGGGGATCAAGACTGCAACCGGGTCATGTGCCCAGATCAGGAATGGAACTGTGAACTCCTGGTTCATAGGTCAATGCTCAACCACTGAACCACACCAGCCAGGATAGAAGAAACTTTTTAAAATCATCCTTTCAAAAAAAAAAAAAAAAAAGCCTTGGTAATGGTCATGTCTCAGGTCCCACTGCAGATTTGGACCCTTCAGAGGGCATCTGGCGACACTTGCATAGCCAGCGGGTCCCCCACAACCATGTCAAATAAGGACTAAAAGCTGGTGACAAAAGGTAGGTATTTCAAGAATGACAGAAACAGGAAGAAACAAATGCCTGGGGAAAGTGATGAGTGACTTCCAGAGACCAATATGTTGCCACATCAAAGTGTCCCGTATGCTTTTGAAGGAGGTTATTTCTGTCTGTGCAAAGATGTTATGAAATGCTACCCTGGGTGATAACAGTTCCCGCTCCTCCGCCCCCTCAGTGGTATAGAATTACAACCGGGGATAACAATGAAATATTATTAGAGCTTGTGGTTTCCAGGGTTAGAATGTGTATCTTCAGGACTTGATAAGCTCTGAAAGGAGGTGGCACTGCTGACAGTTCACTACGCAACGACAGCCAGAGCCTTGACAAAATAAATGGCCAGGATGTCTGAAGTCAGGTCGAGTTAGAGCATCCACAATCTTAACACTATTTTGACATTCCAGATCTTTACGATTTTTCAGAGAAACTGTTCTCTGACTCACCTCTAATTAGACCAAGAAGAGTTGAAGTGGAAGCAACAGGCAAGTAGCAGGTCAATAAAATCAATCTATTTTTTCCAGTAAATGTATACACTGCTTGATTATTTCAATGCTATGAGGAAAGTCACGTGGATATTCCAAAAATAGTAGAGTATGAGTGAGAAACATCATTTCTGTCTTACCTTGAAATGCGTGTGTGTGTGTATGTGTGTGTGTACAGCTCATTTACGGTCCTCGTTCTGGGGCCACTTTATGAAATGATGCTGAGTAGCACAAAAAAAATTAGGCAGCCCGGCCATCATGACTCAGTGGTTGAGCATCAACCTATGAACAAGGAGATCACCTCTGGATTCCCCATCAGGGCAAATGCTGAGGTTGCGCGCTTGATCCCCAATGTGGGCATGCAGGAGAAAGCCAATCAATGATTTTCTCTCATCATTAATGTTTCTCTCTCCCTCTTTCTTTCTCTTTCTCCCTCTCTCCCTCTCTCCCTCCCTTCCTCTCCTCCCCCCTCTCTCCCCCCTTCCTCTCTAAAATCAATAAAAATATATTTTTAAAAAGTTAGCTACATAGGGAAACCATTTGAGATGAAGCATTTTCAAGGAAAATGTCAAAGGGGACAGTGAAGTGTATGGACAAGAACTATATGAACAGGAAAGATGACTATCCCAGGGGCTCCAGGGACAGAAACTTCTAAGCAGCATCTAAACAAGTTACCCTGATTCCTGCTGGTAACTTGAACCAACTTCAAAGCTTCGCTTGGGGGATATGCCAAGACGACCCATTATCAGAAAGGAGTGGTTCATTAGAGTGAATTATTAGAATGTCCAACCTGCCTTAAACAGAGTGAGGTTGTTGAACTACACCATATAAATTAAACTGCTTACATAATGAATAATTCTTGTTTAAATTGGAAATCTGATTTGTAAAGCTGGAACAGAGTGACACCCAGGGGGTGGAAGTGGAGTGAAGTAATCAGAGAGAATAGCAGACATCACATTTCAATGACGTTTCCTCGATGTATCTTAATTATGCAACAAACTTTTCTAGACATTTCTAACAAGTTAGAGATTAAGTTTTCTTGGGATGTTGTTTCTTCCCTCATAAAAATAGCCATTGTCCCCAGATGCTTTCTCTGTACCCATGAATAGTATTTAAAATCCTTGGAGTCTCATCAATGTCACTGCTTCATAAAGGGGAATTCAGACTGAAGGTCACAATATAATAAAGTCATTTTCTTAATCACCCCTGAAGAGAACTTGAAAGAAACAGGTGCACAGTCTGGGAGGAAGACTGAGTTGATAGAACTGATTAGTAAAAGATTTTGAGTTTTTTCCTTCCTCATTGTTATTTTCTTTTCCCCATAGTAGGTTCCAAAAACACATCATGAGAAAGCAGTTTCATACAAACAGATGTATCTTACTCTAGGAAAAAAAACACAAGCAGCAATTAAGAAGAAACAGAATGATAGCCACCACTGATAAAAGATGGCATCCTGCACAATTTCCCCTCCTCCTAGGTGTGCACACATCTGGGAACTTGCTCAGTCGTCGTAAGGTTAAGGAAGTAAACAGATGTCGGCTGCTGATAACAATCTCTGGTGAACGTTCACAGCCCAGTGGTGGTTTGCCCAATGGCTCTTTTCTTATCAGAATGCCATTATAAACCCTCACCTAGGCCAGCACTTCGCCTGCCCAAGCAGCTTTCATCTGGCATCCATCCTGGCCATAAAACAAGCCGATGAGTAATACCACAGCCCAGGTGGCTACAATTTCCAACTTCCACACCACCTGACAGTGTGCAACCACCTTCAAGTCAAGGTTTCCCTATTTCGCTAGGTGAAGACAGTGAAGAGAACCCTAAGCATTGTAGCCCAGTCCCGGACATGCCCAGGGCTGAATAAAACACTCTTACTCATTTCCCAGAAAGTCAGCAAATCCTGTGAGTGATCGAAGTGGAATGACATGCGCAAGGAGGGAAAAGGCAACTGGACAGATATCAGCAAGGCAGCTTGCATACCAGCAAGCACCTGATCTTGACAAAGATTGCCTTGACTTGCGAATGTGTTCTTCATTCCACCGCCAGGAAAGTCTTTGTTGGTGGTACCCAGGTCTGTAAGCCGCAAATGTCTCAAGGGCTTTTACACTACAGATAAGGAAGTAGTTAAGATCCAAAACCCTCCTTGCTGGATCTATATTTTTGTCCTGGGTTTTAAGACATAAAAATAATGCAGAGAAACTAAAGTTTATTTTTTTTTTAATTAGGTAAGAACTACATAGAAGTGATGGTTGCATAACATGGTAAATATATTAAATGCCACTGAATTATAGACAGTTTTAAAATGGTCATGTGAATTTCAGTTCAATGAAAAAAATTTTTACATTTTGAAAAAAAGAGAGCAGCTGAGGAATTATGGTAAAACATTCTGGGAACCGTTTTTCATTCATTCATTCACTCCACATTTTTCACACACTCAGTAAGGGCCAAGGCACTTTTTGGCTTAGAAAATTAGGGCACTTATATTCTCATATCCTTAAATTCCCAAAGGATATAGGGCCAGATTATTTTTTTGTAATTGAGTCTTCTGGGAGAGAAAACATTTTCTGTCTTATTGAGCAGAAGACTCCAGGGTTAGTGAGCCAGATTCATCTCAGGCTGGGACACTTTCAGCTGTGTGATTCTAACCAAGCTGTTTAAGCTAAGCCTCATGTGAAGATGAGGATGATGAAGGTATATACTTCTTACAGATATTTTTATAATCTTAGTAGAAAATGCAGGTAAAGCCTTTAGCATAGCCCTAGTATTACAATTAAACTGGTGTCAGGCTTGATTTGTAATGTGATGTGACTGTCAACCTTCAGGTCAATATAGAACAGTGACCTATGAATCAGGAGGTCAGGGTTCGATTCCCAGTCAGGGCAGATGCCTAGGTTGTGGGCTCGATTCCCAGTAGGGGTCATGCAGGAGACAACCAATCAATGATTATCTCCTGTCATTGATGTTTCTATCTCTCTCTCCCTTTCCCTTCCTCTCTGAAATCAATATACACACACACACACACACATACATACACATATGTGTGTTTGTGTACATATATTTGTAAATGTCCATACAATGGGTGAGTTTTAACAAATATAAATATACTCTTATGTAGCAACCGTTCTGATAAAAAATACAAGCTGTTTCCATTACATTTCCATCACCCCCAAGACTTACCTTGTGCCCCTGTGTAATCCACCCTATCCCATCCCTGGCCCCTGACAACCACTTACCTGCTTCCTAACTTTTATAGGAGCACAATTCAGTTTAGAACAAAGTGTTTACAAACTACGGCCCACGCCTAGCCCACTACTCTTTTTTTTTTTGTAATGTCCACAAGCTACAAGTGTTCTACAACTGTTTCCTTTCTTTCTTTCTTTCTTTCTTTCTTTCTTTCTTTCTTTCTTTCTTTCTTTCTTTTCTTTTCTTTCTTTCTTTCTTTCTTTCTTTCTTTCTTTCTTTTCATATTTAAATGGTTGGGCAAAGCAAAAATAAAAGAATAACGGTATTTTAATAGACATGAAACGTTTGATATTAAATTTCAATGTCCAAAACTTTTATTGTGATTCAGTCCTGCTCATTTGTTCACGTGTTGTCTATGGCTGTTTTTGTGCTACAATGGTAGAGTTTAACAATTACAACTAAGGCCCCATGGCCCACGGGAACTGAAACATTTACAATTTGGTCTTCCGCAGAACATGGAATCATACGGCGTGAAGGGTTCTCAATCTGGCTTCTTTGCTTAGGGTATGTTTTTGAAATCCACCCATGCTATCACATGGGACAGAATCTAGCCTTTATAATGCTGAGTAGTATTCTACATTGTGAATATACCACAGACTGCGTGCTCATGCACAGGCTGAAACAGCATGTGTGTTGTTTCTAGTTGGGACTGTTCTGAATTAAGCTGTTACAAACATTCTTGTGTAAATCTCTTGTGCACAGCTGGGCCATGCCTAGAAATGGATTTGATGGGTCACATGACAAAGGTGTTATTCACTTGATAAGAAGCCACTAGGTCTTGCTCCTTAGCTTTTGGCCAAAATAGCAAATTTGTTACATTTGTATTCTTGGGGATTTAAAATGCCAAGCATTTCTAAGTAATAACGTGTAATTTAAATCAGGTTAACTTCCTGAGTTACTGGTATGGTTTTAACTGTAAGTATGGTTGCATTTCCACCTCTCTTACCTTGTGTTCAGATAATGCTATTGTCTTCCTATATATTCCTTTTAAAAGAAAGAAAAAAGTACATTAACAAAAAGCAACAAGTTTAATAAGTTTACCTGGCACAGCCTCTGAGTGTGCACTTGCCTTATCCCTCTTCAGACCTATCTTTCTCTCAATTGCCTTTTTTTTTTTTTTGTAGGAGAGATGAATAACTTAAAAACAGAGACTGAAGGATTTGGGGAATTTACCTCTTCCTGGCTATCACTTTGGTTTACCACCATGCAGGTAGCCCTCAAATACTGGAACATTCTAGATCTTTAAAACAGGATATGCAAATAAATGTTTCTTGTTGTTTGTGCCAGACAGGGTACCTCAAAATTGAAATAAGAGCTATCGATATAGAAATTGTATGCTTCTGGTGTCTACATGTTCAGTTCAAGATAATTTATTGAGAATTTGCTATATCCTAGGCACCATCTTATTAGTCTAAAAATAGTCTGTATACACAGTTATGTAACATATTTAAACATATAACCACACTGCAAATGATCCATTTGATTTAGGCTTTCCTCCAGACACCCATGTCTTCTCATATATAACACTCTCCCAGTCTGCATGATAATTTGCATGTAGAAGGGCGATATCTAACTACTCTGCTGACAGAAGAGAACCAAGATGGATATGTGTTTCTTTCATCTTGCTACTGTTCTCTCAGTCATCCCCAAAAAGCAAACAACAGTCACCTGCTTAGTTCAGGGAACTGTTGAAGGACATCTAACTATTAGTGCTGCAAGTCTCCGGAACCAATTACAGAAGTCAGGGCCTTGGTTCAGCTTCAGGTTGCAAGCTGCCTGAATCAAGTGAGTATGACTTGTTAGGTATCTGAATGTACAAAGATGGAGGAGACAACGGTGGACAGAGCAGGCAAAGGGCATTCCAGACAGAGGAAACTCAAGTGCAAAGCTCTGGAGGCAGAAGGCTGGGCCAGCCTGGGGATTAGGGAGGAAGAAGGGCCTGCCTGGCCGGAGAATAGTGGGGAAAGGGGGGAGAGAGCACTGAAGGGTGAGGTAGGCATGTAATATCACATCACATGGTGGCTTGCAGGCCATGGGAAGAACTTGAGAGACCACTAAAGAACAATTTGAAATGATCAGAAGTATTTGAAGAGGCCTTACTCTCTGATGGATATTTGTGCAAGTGCACACTCAGAGGCTGTGCCAGGTAAATGAATGGTAGTCAGGTGGGAGAAGAACAAGAAAGACCTGTTAGAAGATTATTGCAGGTAGTGGAGGTAGCAGGTAATGTTGGCCATGGAGAGGGAGCAAGGGAATGTGTTTTATTGTCAGGATTTAGGCAATAGGCCAGTGATGTACTTCTGCTATGGAATTATAGGGCCATTCAACGTAAACTTGTGTGGGAAAGTCATTCTAGGCTCCATGTCATTCTCCTAAGCCACACTGTACATTTCTCAAGGAAAAGAATGCCATTGCTTTCTTGTACCACTAATGAATAGCAACCGTTATGGAATGAATGTCTGTGTGTCGTATGTTAAAATCTAGCCTCCAGTGTGATAGTATTTGGAAGTGGAGCCTTTGGGAGATAATCAGATAAATATTCCAACAATCCAAAATAGGAGATATGTTTCCAGGTTAAGAGTCCCTATGACAGTGATTGAACAATGAAGCCCTGAACACACCATCATGAAATGCCAACTCTAGTGACAAAATTATAGTATTAAGAAAAAGGTTCTGCAGTCTCTGATAAATATTCAAAAGTACCTCTAAATGAATAAAGGCTCTAAGGGGAAAAGTCTTCAAAGGTTTTAGGAAAAGTTATTTCCAACACAAACATTACACATCCTACTAAATTCTCAATTCAGGGTATCTTCAGATGTACAAGGAGGCAAAATTTTAATCTCCTACAGAAACTATCAATGTTTTATTCCTGGATGGAAAAGGAGACAAGAGTTCTGGAAAACAGGAAACTGACTTGGAGGATGTGAGGGAAATGTGGATGACGATCAATAGAGATTCCAGTACAGGAGCTGTGCATCCAATGTAGAGAGCAATCAATCTGGAGGACAGTGTATAAGAACATTCTGGAAGATCATGTCAGAAAATGAAATTGATAGGCTACTGAATGTCTATTATATTGAGAAACATATACAGAGTTGAGGCAAACATGGGGCATAGATTAATGATCAGTTTAAAAAAGGTAACTATTACAAGAAAATAATATTATAGTATACTATGGCTTAGCTGGGACTACTATTTTCATAGGTATCATAATATATAGGAACAGATATTGATGTAATAATAAGTAACCGATAGTAATAATGGAAAGAAGAGACAATAGGATTCTTATAAGCAATGGATAAGCAATAGTCACATCCCCATTTTCCACAGTGAGAGTTCAAGAAATAATTATTAAAACTAAAAAAAATCAAGAAACAGTGATGTTATCCAACATTAATTAAAGACATGTAGATAAATATTGAAAAATCTGCTAAAAGAATTAACAGTGGCTGCTGTTTTCATCAACAAGGTAAAAATGTAGGCAGAAAATCATACCTTCCCCCTGCCACACACAGTGTTATTTTAATATTCATATCATCATCACTGTAATTAAATTAGCCGATCAGGTTTGCCAAAGAAATCCAGCTCTGAGAAAATCTTGTTACTATCATTGGGCTAGAAAACTTTATAATCTTACTTTTAGTTGACTAATTTTGAATTCCATTAACTTTATTTTTTTCTAAAACATACTTGACACAGATGAAATAAATAAAATTGAAAAGAAATATCTGTGAAGATCCAGATCTTAAATAGCTTTAATTAGCGGAGGAGGGGGAAAGAAAGAGAGGACAGGTTAATGTGGATACTCTAACTTCTGATCTTCTGATAGTTACTCGCTTATTTTTATGATGATTTTATCCAGGTCAAGTAATCTCATACATTATACACGTGCACACACACACTTCTTACACACCATTTTTTTTCTTTTTCAATTAACAGGAAAATGTCATGAGTAGAGCTAATTTGCTCAGAAATTAATATCAACTGGTGGTTTTTAAATCCTATTACATGTAGATGGAAAGATGCAATAATGCTAATCTAAATAGGGAATTAATTCCCAAGGCAAGACTATAAAATAAAATGCCCCTGGATGCTCTTCCAGACATATATCTCAGCAATCTTTCCCTGCCAATCTCTCATCAATCCAACCTCCAAAGAAATGGCTGCCATGCTGGAATGTAGACCCCTTATTTACCTTCCTAACAGGCCAGACTCCAGAAATGCACATAGATTTGGTTTCACGGGTGCTTTTCCTATCCAGAGGAGAACCGTGTAGGCCTTGGCCTGGGAGTACCCCATTCTGTGAAGTTTCCAAACGAAGACAGGGTGTGGTGAGCAATCCTGGCACGTCAAGTGCTGAGGATAGATGCCCTGTGGGATCTTGCCATACATCACACCCACACACCCTATTGTCATTAGTACACATTAGACAACACCACCCCTCCCTGCCATGCACTGGGATTTTCAATTTACAAAACTTCCTGAGGTTTCTGTGTAAATATCTCACAAATGGTAACATGGAGGCCATTGCTTATAACTCCTGAGACCTCATGCTATCAGACATGGTTTCATTTCTGATACACAGTGAAAAAATGAACCATGAAGACGTTGGGGGAGACCAAAAAATGGAGTCCATCTCATAAATAAGAGCTCTTCAGAACCTTTTTTTTTTTTTGTCCATGCTATATTGCTGTACATTTTGGTAAATGAAAAGAAAAAATCTATTGAAACTCTTTTCCATTGTTCTATCTAACCCCAAAAGTAACTAATCTCAAAAAAAGATAAATTTGCTCAGTTAGAACCAACTATCAGATTAGAATACAACGCTGCCTCATTTGCTATGTTACCATATCACCATGGGCACAACTAGAAGGAAAATAAGAAACACCAGATGACATCTGTGAACTAACATTCTGCTCATATTTACTATACCATCTGAATTAGGAGAAATCAGAATTTTGTATTAATTAAAAAA
The DNA here is from genome assembly GCA_004026665.1 of Murina feae. NCBI lineage: Eukaryota > Metazoa > Chordata > Mammalia > Chiroptera > Vespertilionidae > Murina > Murina feae. The sequence continues at coordinate 49,164 of PVJC01007551.1, forward strand.
TATATAAAAGGTAAGTTTAAAAACTATCAACACATACCTAAGTTTCTAAGATGCAGAGCTCCTAGGAGGTCACAGGGCCAGGACCCTCTCCCCTCCTAGAAATGAGCCAAGAATATCTACAGGACACTGGGAAACTGTTTATTCTCTAATGAAATCCACCCAACCTCCACATAAAATGTGACATCAGCCTCCAGTTACCTAGAATGATGGTGAATGGCACATATAGGGTAGAAAGTCATTTTACTGTGAATTTTCCATAAAGGTTTCCTTATACTAAGAATTCTACTGATTGATAAAGCTTTAGATGGAAAATAGCAATCAGAAAATAGGATTTATTTTTTACTAAATTGCCAGTGAAACAAATTATTAAGTTTGCATCATTTAGGCTTCCAATACAATGTCTATGTTTATCTACAGAAAAAAATAGAACTCCCAATTATAACCCCATCCCCCAAAAATGTGGAAATAAGTGATTCAAATCAGCAGCCTTTCCCTATATAACCCTTACCCTAATTAATGACCATAATGACACAAAGGATTGGGATTCTTGCCAATTATTAGCTTCATCTCTGGGTTCTGTTTCTCAACATAGATTCAATAAACAATTCAAGACTTGCTGGAGTTTGAAAGCGAGAACTGAAGCCAAATCCCTTGGTATATTAAAACCATTCCTACAACAATAACCTCCAACTGGGGGATGAACTAATCATTTCTGTTGTTCCACTAAGCTTCTAACTGAAGAGGCTGAATCACAGCCCCCTCAAAAAGGAAGCCCGGGCTTAGCTAACAAGAGAAAAGTATTTACTGACCTTCAGGTACCCTTTGTTTCTGAGCTTCTCTGACATACACTCTTCTCCTACAGCACATGCCTCTCATTCCTCCACACCAGCATTTGATAGCTGAGCTTAGGATGGTGGATGATGATGATGGGTGACTCATAACCCATCACTCATATTCCATTAGGGGAAAACAAGTGAGGTAGAATGTCTGGGAACATGCTCTTAGCCAGGTAGTTTTCCATATTTCCCCTTACCTGTGGTTTTTCAAGGCCTCAATCAGGAGGTAGGAAGATCCCTGTTTAGGAGGTGGTGAATCTATCTGTTAAAATCCCAAGGTACTCAGAAATCATTGAGACACGAGACTCTATCTTGCTCATACTTCATCTATGCTAAGTGTCCCTAAATCATTTCTTTAACTATCTGGCCTTTTGGGTTGAGTATACGCCTATTTAGATGCAAGGAAAAAACTTGTAAATAATAACATACTCATTCCACAACTCGTTTGTGGAATTTAAAATAAATTTATGATTCTTTCTAGGCTAAGTGACAGCCAGTCCAAGAAGAGGGTTCTATGTAAAAAAAACACACACAAAAAACACACTCAATAAAATGTGATGAATGACAGATGAAAGGACAGAGCAAGGCAGAGTCAATACATGATGCACAGAGAACACAATGTCAGACCCTTCAAATGCACGTTTTATGAATGGAAGGCCTCTCTGCAAGAGGATGGCTACTACAGGTAATTTCACACTGAATACCTGACTCCACAGAGGGTGTTTAGTCTCATTTACACATGACTACATGACTCAGTTCTAGACAACGAATAAATGTTTTGATCTGAAAACTTTCCACCAATGAAATATATCTCTCAATCTACCAGTAATGTTGGAATGTACTGAATCCTTCCTGCTTTTCAGAAATACATCTTTGTCCTCTGGTCACAGAATAAGAAATATCCACATCTTTCACTGCCTAGTTGATTCAATCAGGCACTCAGGGTATAGCAGACTTTTATTTAAAGAGACAGCATTTTAGTGTGCTGACTGTTGCGAGACACACAAAGTCTTGCATACAGAACAGAATAAGTATTTACATGTTTTATCCTTGCATTCATGCAGAAATAGTCGAGAGAGGGAGAGAGGGAGAGAGGGAGAGAGGGAAGGAGGGAGGAGA